>PVHP010026349.1:0-24697 GCA_004024765.1 Zapus hudsonius
TGCTGCTTGAGCTGAGGCAACATTGACTTATAGCATTTCTCTGGTTTCCATGTGCCCACCTGCTTTCCTCCAACTCCCACCCCTGCCCCAGCTCCAGCTCAGAGGCCTCCTTCATTTTCCAGTCTCTCCACCATTGTCTCCGTGACTTTTCTCCCACAGCCAGGACACCCAGAGGCATCCCTCTCACAGGAACTAGTACAGGACCACCTCACTTTGAATTCTGAATTTCTAGAACCCCTGTCTTTTTCACTGTTTTCAGACCCCACCATGCCCCCTGTGGTATAGTGCAACAACTCAATAGTGAGTTTAAAACCAGCCTGATCCATGAGACCCTGTTCAAATAAATAAATTAGATAAATATGTTTTGAACTTAAAAAGCATTAAATAGAAATATTTCATAGTGTATAAGGTAAGTCATCTTTTTATTACCTTTGTATTGCCCTGCTTAATTAATGGACAATTGTGTGATTATGACTTCTTGTGTAGTATTAATCATAGTCTAATCATTTCTATAATATGGTGACTCTCAGTCCTTATAAAATAAAAACTAATAATAACAAAAATACAACATTTTTAATAAAGCATACAATATCCTCTTCTGGGTGGCTGCTTTGAAAGGCCCTTGGTGATCAAGTTAAAAAAGAAACCTCACTCAATTATCTGCCTACCTTCTTGCCAAGAGGCTATACTTGAGGAAAAATTGATAGTGACATTTCTGCTAACTATCCAGTTTTTGTTTTGCTGAGTGGTGAACTGATGATGGTAGCTACATTTCTTGACCCAATAGAGAACTTTTTGAACTCCTAAAACAGAAGGAAATGGGCTAGGATGAAAAATTCCAAGCAGAAGACAGAATGATTCAACAAGCCATCTGATTAAGGAGGACTTGAGATAAAGTTTCTTCCTCATTCACCACTGAATCCTCGGTTACATATGTAGACGTCAGAGATGTTGATTGAAAAATGGGAAAGATGCAGCAAGAATGTGTGAGGAGCCCAGGCAGGTGAGCCACTGCTCAGGAAGTCTACTGTTCGAAGGATGCAGAGATTCTAACAAGGCCTGCCTGTCATGTTATTTCCATAGGAAACTTACAAAGGTTATAGCATTCAATGCTGGCTTTTGTAAGCATGTAATCAAATAGGTGTATAAGAACCCTTCCATTTATAATAATAATAATGTCTTCAGTATCTTTCTTTTTTATTAAAAAAACTTTCTCTTGGACTACCCTCTAAATACTTATATTTATGCTCATATATTAATGCTACTCTCACTTTTGGTTGGAGAAGCTATTCTTTTCAGATGGTGGTGCCCAATGGAGAAACTCAAAACTCATCAAAGTGCTGAGAAGTGACCCAGAGACATTACCCCCCTCAGATACAATTCATAAAGGATGGGCAACCTTGATGCTTCCTGTGCTATCCATAATCCCTTGCCACATGGACTGATCCAGTGTGCCCACTGAGGAGGATAATTAGTGGATTGGGGACAGGGAGGAGGGAAATGGGAATAAAGCACAATATTTACTCAATTAATGTATCTAATTTTGGGCAATAAAGATAAATTTTTTTAAAAAAAGAAAAGGTAGAAAAAAGAATGTATGAGCCAAAGGGAGGGAAGAGGGAAGACAATACTGTCTTCCAGATTCAAAGTGACCATGGTATTCCTGACCTCACAGTGCTGATGCTACCCTCGAAGGGCCTACATAACAGGAAGGGAAAATGATGACATAAAATAGAAGAGAAACTAGTTGGAAAGAAGGAGGGATTCAGTGGAGGGGATTAGAGGGTGGGGAAAGGAGGAGAAGAAATTGTTATCATGGCCTACATATGGAATTTGTCAATAAAAAGGTTTTTTTAAAAAATCTTTTTCTTGGGGCTGGAGAGATGGCTCAGCGGATAAGGCACTTGGCTCCAGTGCCTGAGGCCCCCAGTTCAATTCCCCAGTACCCATAAAAGCCAGACCCACAAGGAGGTGATGGTCCCGGTGCAGTCTCTCTCTTCTCTCTCTCTCTCTCTCTCTCTCAATCTCTCTCTCTCTCTGCTTGAAAATAAATAAATAAAATATTAAAAAATAAATAAATAAAAATCTTTTTCTTGATCATTTATTTGATGATTTACTTGATTTCTCAAGACAGGGTATTACTACCTAGCCCTGTTTGGCTGGTCCTCTTGCCTCACCATCCCAAGTGTGGGAAGACAGGCACATGCCAAACAGCCATTTTTAAAGATTTTTTTTGAAAACAAAGATGTTTGCTTGGGAAGTAGAAATTTAGTCTCGGGTTTTGACAGCACTGAGTAGATACGCTCCTCTGAAAGTAGCATTCAGGTGCCCAGACTGCCTCCTGCAGAAGCTATGAAAGCATGGAATTCTGCTCTGAATAAGTGGATACATTCTCTTTTAATATTACTAAGTGATGTGTTTTGTTTGGGGTCAATTTTCTAACTTTTAGCCACCCTGGCTTGAGTGTTTCATGGTTTATGTTTTGCCTTTAAAATTTGGTGTTTAACAGTCTTTATTTCCCTGTGGCCTATGGAGGATTTGTGGGATGTCCACACTGGCTCCCTAGCACCCAACTTCCCTGAGATTCCCTTTGGCTCCAAACCTAACCCAGGGACAAGGAAGGCTTCCTATAACTGGGATTTTCTTTGTCCATGAGACTTTCTTCCTCCTGGACTGTGTTTCTCTTACCTTGTTTCTCTTGTGGAACATAAAGGAAAATAAGATGTATCTAAATCCAAGTAAAAAATTAGAACTCACTGGGAGAGGTGAAAATACTCTGAGTTGTTCAATTGTGTGTACCAATCTAAGAGACATTTTTTTTTCTAGGAATTCTTCCTATGGATTTTTAAGCAAGTCTGACAATGAATTGATAAGATGAATCTTTATTGATCCTATTTATGAACATACCTTTCTCAAGCCTTTTTTATATACCTTTATTATGAATGAGTATATACATTGTATGAGCAAATCTTGTGAATGTGTCCCTGTTTCCCCTCAAATAACAGCATATGGTGAAACCTGGTATCAGAACTGACAACAAGACCCCATTTTCCTCAATTACCCAGCAAGTTCTCTTCCAATATTTCCTTGACTCTTTGGTTCATTCTCATGCCTCCAAAATAAATCAGTAATTTTTGTGTTATCACTTTTGAATACCTGTTTAATAAAAATGTAGACATCATACTAAAGCAGTATACGTCATGTTTCTGATTGTGGTAAGATTCATATGTCTTATTTTTACTCTAATATTAAATAGTAAGAGACATGACTAGTGTGTGCTTCCCACAAGAATATATTTCTGCAAAATGACTCATTTTGAAAACTATTTTTAAATTTTAATAAGCAATGGGCCATAGTGAAATACTTCCTATAGTGTCCAATGTATTTAATGGTTAAATGTTTGTGATTTAGGTTTCAAACTGTAAGAAAGTAAATGAAATGTATCAAAAAATTCCTACTAAAATGTATATTTTTCTTAGATTAGGGAAAAGATATAGTAAAGTGCTTGCCACACAAGCCCCAGGATCTGAGATAGGAACTCCAACACCCTCATAAAGAGGCAGCCATGGTGGAACACCAGTAATCCTAGCTCTGGGAACATGAAGACAGAAGAATCCCTAAGGGCTCACTGTATACCTAGGCTAGCTGAGCTGGTGAGCTCCAGCCTGAGTGAGAGACCCTTCCTCATTAACAAGGCGGAGAACATTTAGGAAAACACTCAACATCAACTTCTGTCCTCCACATGCTTGGACACACCCTTCAATATGTTTCTCTTCCATTGCCAAAAACAGGGAGACAAAAGAAAGTGAGGAAACCAGAAAAAGAATCACTGGGCTACATGTTGTCAGTTGGGGTTTAACAACAATATCCACCTGCATTTAAGTTTTGCCTGAAATGATAAAAATTAGAAGACTCAGAACTAGATGTCCAAGACTCTCTTCACTCGGGAATGTGTGGATGAAATTGAAGGGGAAAAAGTCATGCAGATGAGTCAAGTGGAGGAGCAGGCGTCTTCCTCCCAGATTGCCAATCATTTCCAGTAATTCTGGAAGCTTCTAACTTCCTGGATAAATCCTGACCTACTAACAGTTCTCTTTAGAGATTTCGTTTTCCCTCACAGAATCTGCGCTGATAGGATGCCATCCATTGATAAAACATACCAACAGAGCTCTACGTTAAAACTTGCAATGGTTTACCTGGAAATCCCCAAATGTTTCTGCAAAAATGAAGCAACTTTTGTCTTAATGTATATTAATGTATTCAATTCTATTAACATTTAGAAAACACACACTAGGTGGTGACACTACTTATTCAATTTATGAAAAACTTTACCACCATGGGGTACGCAGTTCCACACATTAAAACATTCAAATGCCGTCAATAAAACAGAGTAACAAAGCAAATAGAGCTTCCAGAGAGCAGCTGAAATGAGTTTTGTTGTGTGGGGTAGGGGTAGGGTCAGCTGTTGGCACTATTTGTTTGACTGTGTGTGTGTGTGTGTGTGTGTGTGTGTGTGTGTGTGTGTGTGTGTGTGTGTGCATGCAGGTTCATCCACATGTGGATACTACATGGAGGCCTGAGATCAATACTAGGGTTTTTCCTCAATCTCTTTCTTTCCACCTTATTCTGGCCCACTAAGCCTAGAACTCACTAATTTCAATAGACTAGCTGACCAGTAAACCTGCCCGTACCTCCCCAGAGCTGGAATAACAAGCTTGTATCAAAACACCTGCATTTTATGTGTGTACCCTCATGTTTACAAGGCCATTTCCTCAGTCCTGTGGGCATCTTAACAAAGCAAAGAAGTCAGGTGTATTTCTTCACTCATCTTCAAGCAAGGAGGACCCAAACATACTTGGCAATCATTAATTTCTTTGAATTTCCAACTCCAAAGCCCAATTCTAGCTCAGGGGAGATCAGAGGAAATCTTACCACCTCTGGGGAGATGTTTCCTATCTGTTTTCCATCATGTGTATTTATTCCATTCTCTACCTAGCCTGGTATGACACTTTGATTTCTTTTTCTGTTTTTTTTTTCTGGGATACAGAAACATATTGTATTTCCCTTACCCTTAAGGCTATATAAACTGTAAGCTTTACATGATAAGGGCTGGCTTTGTAACTGTAGTTTTGTGTGTGTGAGTGTGTGTGTGTGTGTGTGTGTGTGTGTGTATTTCATCTCCAACACCTACTACTTCATATTTGATGGGCTCTAAATAAGTATTTACCAAGCAAGTAATTGATATTTTCAATAGATACTATTCTACCAAAGATCCACAAACTTCTATGCATAGAATAAAGTTGCTCCATGTCTAGCTCTTTGTTTCAATCCAACCTACAATGACCATGTGCCCACTGTCTTGCAGTGGAACATGGGCAGGAATAACATGTGCCCTTTCTGAAATGAAGTGTTCAGAACAAGTCACTTTTCCTTCCAATGTCTGGAAAATAAGACCAGGCCCTAAATAGTGAAGGGGTCACAAACAAAAGAAGCCTAAGTTGCCAATTCACCATAATGGGGCATGGGACATTTCCTCTATAAAAAACTGCATCAAACACTTACATAAGAGAAATTTATTCTATTACCCATAGAGAGATCTTTCTAAAATCCATATAAGATAAGACTGTTTATAGAAGTTTTACAGCTAAGATCTAGAAACAACCCAAATGTTCCACATAACTCTTTGTAAACTTGTACATTTGCGGCATATCCATATGGACAACAGAGTTCTAGTCAACAATAAAAAATAAAAAAAGGAACATGCTAATGATATCTACATGAACATAGGTGAATCTCCAAAAGTATTATGGTCAGTAAAATAAGTCCCAGATGCAAAAGATCTACGTACTGACTGATTCCATGAATATTCTGGAAAAGACAAAACTATAGGAACAGAAGTCCCAGCAGTAGTTGTTGGGATCTGGGCATAAAGGGAACAAAATAACAAATGAGAGATGCAAGAGAATGTTGTGATGTGATAGACATATTGAACACCTTAAATGTGGTGGTGGGTACTTAACTGAAAGAATATGTCAAAACTCACTGAACTGTGCACTTAAAATAACTGTATTTTAAAAAACTACATTTTATTCAGTACAGATTATTGCTCAATAAAAATGATTTTTAAAGCTATACTATATGAAAAAATGGAATCTTAGAGTTTACTAAATACACACAGCCAAGTATGCAGTGTTATCCTGGCTAGTCCATGAAGGGAGACAGGGGAAATGAAGTCATCCACTGTATTATACACTGCATGGAGTTGAGCTTAGAAGTGTTCAGGAGAAATGTGTTGGAGTAAATTTAATTTCTCTCCTACAATTTTTACATTCTGTAGTTTGCCTACAATTACTTATATATTCATTCATCCATTTCCTCCTATCACTGCACACCATAAAACAAAAGCTGCCAGGCTCTGAACTCTCTGAACACTTTTTTTTTTTCCAAATACTTTGCACGCAAGCAATCAGGCATGGGTCTGTTTTATTCATAAGGTGATTTTTCTTTCTAGCTGCTGGAACCACTTAAACATTTAATATCCATAAAACTGCTTTAATTTTTTAAGAACACAAATGGGGATTCCTTTGCACTGAATATGGAATCATTTGGTGTCATAGCAACAAGCCTCATGGAAGAGGCAGTCCTTGAACAAGTAGCCTGACCTTTCTGTCATCAATTCTAACTCACAGATATGGAAGCTGGTATTCCAAGATTGCCCTGAGCTCCACCTCATAGTCATACTTTTCTACTCTGTGAAGTGTTAACTCTCCTAACATTTCAAATTGACCTATGTCCCGAAATTAATTCTGAATAAATCAAAGTACACTGGGGAAAGAACTTAAGAAGAAGAACAGATCCTCCGGCCATAGTTTTATGGAATGGATTCCCAAAGAAGGTGTAGAATTAGAATATTAAAATAACTTGGATTGAAGATGGTTGAAAGCAGCTATTTGTGCATTTGAATACAGCTCCAATGTTGGCTAGCTCGTGGGGTATGGAACATGCCTCATGGTATGGAGTTTAAGTCCATACCTAAGCCCCTGTTCCAATTTTCTCATCGTAAAACTGTCAAGATAAAACAGCTGACAACTGCTTGAGAAGCTAAAGACATTAGGTGAGAAATCTCCCAGTTGGACAGGAAGTCTCTGAGACACCCAAGACAATACAAGCTATTATGAAGAGTCCTGGTTGCCCACCAGAACTAGGAGGTAAGATCCTATTGCTGAAGACACCACATGCTTCAGTTCTAGGAGAGTAAGGAATCTAGGACTGAGCTGGAAACCTTTTCTTTGTTGACTAGCTGTCATAAATCCTGGAAAGTGCTATTATAGCCTCCTAGAGGAGAAAAATCATCAACAGTCTTAACCAGCAGGGCACCCTGCAAAACACACAATTGGCCAGCCAGGTAACTTGTGTTTTTTAGTGCAATAGTGGTATGTCTGTTATGGGTAAAACCAACTGCCCTCTAATTGTATTTGAAGCTAATTCCACAGGAAGAAATCTGTGACTGGCTCTGCAAACCTGGTCCAAAAGTTTATGTGTGGGAATGCCATAAACTCTGGGTGGGGAGCTACTTCAAGGGCTGAGAAGAGGTGACAGTGGAATCATGTTGTCATAGATGATACAGGAAGGTAAAACAAACATCAAAATACAATAAGGACTATCTGGAAAGAAGAAGGGGTTGAGTAGAAAGATGATGGGGAGGGAGGGCAGAAGAAAGTAATAGAAGGGAATTGCAATCAAAATAGATTATGCGTATGTATGAAAATTTTTAATAAAAAAGTAAAAAAAGGACATTAGCCTGGCATCTTAGAGTTAATAATGTTTTAGAAATGAAACAATTTCCAAGTTTGAGAGATTTTAATGCACTCTAAGGTGAGATATAAATGAAGAACTAAGCATTAGAACCATGGGGCCAGGAACTTTTGTTTCTACAATGGTAGCTACAACCTGGTGCACCTTAGGTGATTAAAGTCAGTAATGGTGAATGAAATATGGATTCTGGGTCCACCTGACCACAGCAGCTCGCTCATGTCACCCCAGTGGACTTCAGCTACCTGGTGAATGAAGAGATTATCTGAAATGGTACTTCTAGCTCTCAAATGTTACCATTTATAGCTCCTAAAAGTGAGCAGGGCCCAAAGGGGTCATCTGGTTTAATGCTATTCCCACTGTCTCTATTTTCACCCCAGCAGGAGGGCACTTAAACCTATGATGGATTGTCACCCATCATTTGGATGAAATGGGTATAAATGGCATCTCCTGGTATTTCTTTGTCTCTTACATACCATTAATAATCTTCTCCCTAAAAAGGAAAAAAAAGTGTAGTGCGTAAAAAAGCACAGTGCGTACTAACTGAAATGTCAGATGTGACATACCAAGATTACAGTTACTCTAAGAATGGAGTTGAATACTTCAGAAAGAGCAATTTGTATTCTGGGGTCAGCTGCAGTCCTTGAGATACTGCTGGTGCCTTGACATTATCAGAGGCTTAGAGAAGTAAAATCTGTCTCCCAAGACATATTTTTACTCTGATCAGACGATTAATGAGAGAGGCTATTAAAGCTAATCTGTGGTTGTTAGCATTGGAAAAGGAGATCCCAGAAAAAAAATGGGCAAAAGAAGACATTAAAATAAAGGAACCAAATTTGGTGATGGCACTCCTCCTTCCCCAGTTTGGATGGATGATGGGCAGATAATGTGAACAAATGACTATGAATCTGTAAGATGGACAAATGACAAAGACAGAGAGCTTTCTTGTAGCACAGTGACATTCCTGTGGACTTTACTTAACTCAGAGGAGATTTGCTCTGTGGATTGATTCTCTGTTAGGATGAAAAACATATTGTTTGTGATTTAAAAAAAGTTTTTAATGTTAAGTAAATAAAAGGTGCCCTTCTCACCTTCCCCATAATGAAATGTCTTCCTGATGACAAAGAGGTTAATGGAAAGCTTAGTGGAGAATGCTAAAATTCAACAATTGAATGATAGCAGGGTAACTGGCGTGGTGGAGGAGGATGAAATGGCAGGAAAGGATCGGGAGCGGAAAAGAGAGAGAAAAAAGTCTCAGTCACAGGAGGACAGGCCACACAAAAAGGAACAGCTCCAGAGTTTCTCTCCAAAACTTTCTTTTTTACTGCTATGAGTCTGCTTTGGGACTGGAAGATTCTCCTAAGTATCTTGACTCCATGTAGCCATTTCTTTTAATTTTCATTTATTTATTTTCAAGGAGAGAGATGGAGAAGACAGACAGAGAGAATGTGCATACCAGGGTCTCTAACCACTGCAAAGAAACTCCAGATCCATGTGTCACCTTGGTACTGAGGAATCAAACCCAGGCCGTTAGGCTTTGCAGGCAAGCTCTTCTGACCTCCCTGTGTGCCATGGCACATGCACACATACAAAAATTTTTTTAAAAATCCATTTCTGGCTGGGTGTGGTGGTGCAAACCTTTAATCCCAGCACTCAGGAGGCAGAGGTAGGAAGATTACTGTAAATTCAAGAGCAGCCTGGAACTACAGAGTGAGGGTCAGGTCAGCCTGGGCTAGACTGAGACACTACTTTGAACCCCTCCCCAAAGGAAGTTAGGTGGGAGGAGGGACAACCTTGCCTTCTAGTATGCTCCCAGGTAATGGCTGGGTCCTGTCACACCCAGGTGCTCTGAAGGTGTGGGAAGCCCCAGTACATTCTAGCTTCTGATTTGATATCTTTCTTTGGCCTCAACTGTCCATCGCTTCCTATCACTGCCCACCGCCCATGGAGACAATGATAAAACACACGCACACACACAAACACACACACACACACACACACACACACACACACCGCTTATGGGTGGAAGAATATGTGCTCTCTCTTTATTGCTCTCTCTATTGCCGAAAATGAAACAAAATATATAGAACCCCTTGGCCAATCAGGGAGCTGTTGGTCAGTCTACGATAAGAACCTGTGCACAAGGCAAGCATGATGTGCAATAGCCAATCAGGACTGCCTCCTGGAACTTGTTTACAAGCCAAGCCCGTAAACTGCCAGGTGCCATCCTGAGATTAAGCCAGGGTGTGCCTCCGTGGGCCCCCAGAGGCATTCGTCCCCAACATATCCCCCTTTACTTTATATTAAAAATAGGCTCGGGATCGTGTTTGTCTTAGGTTGTCCATGGTAAATTACATTCTTACCCGTCATGGGAATTCTGACCTCTAAGCGTCAGAACCCTGTCTTAGGTTGATATGTATTTCCACAGATCTTACCCATCTCTGACTACCGATCCAGCATATTGAGCCATATATGGGGGGAGGATTGGCCATCCATAGCTGCTATGGCTTGCCTACTTAGCTGTGCTTGCAGTTGTTGACGCATTTGAGATTGGCAAAGCTTTTAGAAAGGATAAAGAAAATAATGCAAATCAGCCCAAGAATCATAGTACCTGACCAATGTTTTCCCCATAGTAGAAGTTTGTTTTAAAGATTGAGTTAGGTTATCAAACTCGTGAGTCCAATGAGTCGTTAGCATGTATGACAACTGTCTAGACATTTTTGCTACATGAGAAAGGCACATCAGTTATACAAAGTCCCACAGTAGAACAAATACATCCCAATGTCATTAATTGTTCAGCAATATTAAGTTGTTCTTGTACAAGGTCGACCCGTTGATTAAGAATCATAAGTCTAGTTTTAAGTTGTCCATTTAGTTGATTCCGGGTGTTTAGAGCTTGAGCAGTTGCAGAGGAAAGATTATTGAGAGTCTGTGCTGAAGTAGCAAGAGCAACAGCAGCTGTAGGAGCCGCCACAGCTGAAACAGCTATCGCAGCAATGATGGCAAAAGTTCTTTTTATGAACTGCAATTGATGTATGAGGAAAACTGACGTCAACAGGAACTGGAAGATACTGAGGTATCCATAGTATGACTGCAGTATTGTAGTTAGTAGCATTCCGACACTGAGAAATAAAACAAGAATCATTAGAGCAATTTAATATATTAATAGAATTTAGGTTCATAGTAAGGAACAAAAATGGAGGAATAACACATACAGGTGTGGGAGTAAGTCTAGGCATAATGCCTTGTAAAGCAGGAATGTCTCCCTAGCCATCGGAGTAATTAGTAGGCATTTCAGGAGGTTTCAATTACTTGTTAATGTTCAAAAGGCACTGAGGGAAAACCCGTACTTTCATTGGTAGAAAATATTAGAGTATCCTGATATCCTCTCCTTACTTGCCAACCAGGGAATGTCCTTAGTCCCCACATGGAATTCAGCCATTCCAGGGCAAACACAGGCCCTGGGTGACATGCTCAAACACTAAGACCACAGAGAGCAGAACTCGAATCTCACCAGTTAAGTGCTTGGTACATGTCTTCTCTCAAGGCTCAGCAAGGTGGTGTACTCATAGCTGACTGGTTATATTATGAAGACAAACCCAAAGTTAACACACAAAATGGAAAGAGCACACAGGGCAAAGTCTGGAGGACAGCAGGACAGCTTCCTATGGGTCTTCTCCCCACAGTTAATTCTTCCAGCATCACATTGTGACAATACAGAAGATATTTTGTCCAGTAATGAAGTCACTGGAGATTTAGCACTTGGATGTTTTCATTTGTACATGTCCATCCCCCTTCCCCTAACGTGTACCAAAGGACCAGACTCCCAGAAGAAAAACAAGTGTTCCGCATAACCTTGGGGTTTGCACAAATAGAGTAGCTACAGGAAGCCCCTCTGGGTTCTGAGAAGACACTCCTTAAATCCATGAATAAAGCCAACAAATAAGCCTTTCTTTGGATACAAATTGGGATTGCTGCCTCAACCATTCTTCTGCACAACTTCTTATCTACCAGGTACTGTGCTAAGAAGATGCAACAAATATTTATGTTTTAGGCATATGTACCAGTCACAGCTCTAAATGCCAGATGTTCTGAAAAGAAAATACACAGAAGCCCTTCTTTCATAAAGGGAAATAAACCATCTAGTGCAGGAAGTAAATCTCAGGGATATGAATAGAAATGTGATTGAAAAAAATCATCTAAAGAAAACTAAATCCAGGTGAGGGAACAGAGAAAACAGAAAGGCGCTACAGAGAGTAGGAGAGGAAAGCCTGGGTTTCATGGGTGCACATGAGAAGAACAGAGTGAAAGAAGTGGCAGGTCATGTGACCCTCGGGACAAATATCTTCCTTGCTTGGCCAGTGTCATCGTTTGATCCAGGTGTCCCCCACAAACAAATGAATGTGTTCTGAGTGATCAATCCTCAGCTGATGGCAGGTTGGGTTTTACAACCTCACTAGAGCTGTGTTGTTGAGGACGGGCTTATGGGGTTATAAACCAGCTTCCCCTTGCCAGTGTTTGGCACACTTCCAGCCTCTGTTTGTAGTGCTGTGGCAGAGGTGATGTCCACTCCTCTGCTCATGCCATCCTTTGCCCTGTCATGATGGAGTCTCCCCTTGAGTCCATAAGCCTAATAAACCCATTCCTCCATAAGATGCTTTTGCTTGGGTTCTTTCTGTGCAGCAACTTGGAAGCTGACTGCAAAAGCCAGCAAGTTTTTTTTTTTTTTTTTTTTTTTTTTTGTGTGTGTGTGTGTGTGTGTGTGTGGCTGGTTTGGAGAAGCAGTGGTGTGATCTAGTTATCTTTCAGGAAATGAATGGCAGCTGGGCATGTGCATTATCCCTTCTCATGATAGGCCACTGAACTAGATGAAATAAGTTGTCAGTTCATAAGGGGAGGCAAAACATTAAAGATGTACAGAAAAGACAAAATTCAATGGGCAATTCTGTCTTCAAGATCAATTCTAAAATTTCAGAAATTAAAACTTTGTGATACTAATATAAAGATTTGTCTGTGGCTTATGCTTGTGGTTCAGTGAAATATAACAGAGTAGAATTTGACCAAAGAAAACCTGAACCATAGAGTTTTATATACATGAAAAAAACAGTTTATCAGAGAAATAATAATTTATTTAGCAAATGATATTTGAAAATTAAATGGCTATGCAAAAAAGAATTGAGGTCCAAACCTTGCACTATGTACAACAGTAGTCAGGAGCACTATATACCAAAACTTCTTAGGCAGGTTTTAGTTGGATTTACCAAGCTTTGAGAACTACATTGTATGAGTTCTAGATTTTCAGTCATGCTTAACATAAAAGCAACATTTGCACAAAAGCTAGTCTAAAAGGCTACAGATTATGTGATTTTATTTACATGACCATCTGTGAAAGATAAAATTATGGAGATTAGTAAATATATCAGTAATTGGTACAGGTTATCGCGAGGCTAATGGGGATAATATTTAATAGATGAAGATGCTGCCAGGATTACAAAATTCTTCCTAATGGGACAATGCCTCAATAGAGATCCACTGAGTGACCCTAAGAAGCCACTACCCTTCTTGTGGGTCCTAGTTTCCCAATCCATGGATGTAATGTTCAATCAAGTTGACTTCTAAGGTATCATGAAACTGAACATTTACATGACACTAAGATCCACAAAATAGTTCACAATTCTCTCTGTACTTTAATAAGCAAATGTGATTGATGCAGGGAGATTAAATAATGGTGCTAAAGACTGATCATGGCGACCTCGTGTTTTCCTAATAAATGTTATGGCTAATGAAATTACAGCAATGATGGAGTGACGGCAGCAGGAAGGGATGAAAGTAGATAGCAAGGTTTTTGTATGTCTCTTCTGATGATATTTTCAGATAACTCAGAAGCAGAGCTACAAAAATGCTGAGTCATTTCCTCCTGACTGGATAAAACTATCTTGCAGCAAATCAGAGGTGAAATGGGTCAAGAAGGAAATTTGAATATGGGTGTTAATTTATTCTATGAACATTTATGAAGCCCGAGTTATGTGGTAGGAATGAATCAATAATGAATTGAAACCATGAAATCCTTAATTTCATACAGTAAGCTAGTGAGGAAGTTATGGGCATCGCCTGGTAAGAGGGGCTATGATTAGAATGGGAGGAAGCCTAACCCCATGAAAAATTGATCAGACCTGCAACTTCCTGTTTAAGTCATTGGTTCCTTCCCACACTGAGCTATTGATCAAAGAGACCCATGAGAGCGTCAAAACAAGACAGGCTTCTGTCTAAGCTCTTGAATACCTGTCCCAGGCAAACAGTATGATCCTACTGCTGAAGAAACTACAGAAAGTCATCACACAACACCAAGAGAACCTAAAAGATCCAGAATGGTAACCAGCTCCCAGATGGTAGCATGTGTAGTGCTGGTAGGCACTACATGAGCTGCCAGGGGAAATTGGTCAATGATATGTAGAGAAAGCAGAGACCACTGATAAAAAAAATACAGACTGATGTCATGAGCATGCTGAACACACTGCTCTATGGGAGACATCAGTGAGTCAAGAAGTGATGGGGAAGGGAGTCATCAACAGCTTTCAAACTGGCCAAGAAATCCACTCAGTGATAAAGAACATTAACTGGAATTGGGATCCATGGCAAAATCATATGGGGAGGAAAATCTTGGTTTCCAAGGGGAAATTCCCACTACCAGAGAATTACAGAGAGGCTACACCCAATAGAATCTTGCCAAATTAGCAATGTGTGTCTCATTTAACCTATACTGATCTCACTTTCCAATGGAAAGTCTGTTTGTATTTTCAGGAAGGCAGTGAGAGAGCAGAGGTCAATCAAACTCCACCAGCAAGACATGGGATAATGGCCAACAACCCAGAATGAAACCTATGAGAAAGTGGCAAGATAAAGGAGACCTATCACCACAGCAAGTCACATAACCCAGGACTGGTCAATGAGACAGACACAAATGATAACCACCACAACCCAAAGCAGAAGTTCAGAGATACTTAAGGTCTCAACAATAAACCAGACTTGAAACTCACCCACCATGACTCAGGGAACTGAGCAGAAGAGGGGGCAGAAAGATTGTAAAAGCCATGGTCGGGGTGAATATCCAGAGACATTGCCCCCCTCAGCAAAAACACACAAAATGGGGTGGGGGGAACAGCCTACCTCATGAGCTAATTATAATCCCTACCCCATGGACTGATCCAGTAAGCCCACCAAGAAGGGACCACAGTGGATTGGGGACAGGGAGGAGGGAAATGAGGGGTACCGCCATAAGATTTGCTCATACACTGTATCTAATTATCGATAATAAGGATTGAAAAAAGAAATATAAGTAAATAAATATATAAATAAATGAAAAAATTCATTAGGGCACTGGACCAATAGAGAGTACCAGAGATGAGAACAGGAAGATTTCCACCATGCCTGTCATCCCATAAAAAAAGTGGAAGAATATGCCTGAGCTGAAGATGTAGTTTTTTTGCCCAGAACATGCTTCCACAGACAAGGAGATTATCTAAAAATATACTCAACACTATTGGCAGGAATACAGGAAGATGTCTAGAACTGAGATTTCATGTGACTGGAGTGTGAAGATCTGACGACTCCCACAGACCTGCAGAACTGTGATGTGCATTTGTCATAAGGATCAGAGGCAACAATGGGGTGACCCAAAGGCCTGAAGTTGGTCACTGCTTTGCTGCCATTGCCGGACCTCCAAGGGTATGTTTGTTGAACTCAAGAAGGCTTCAATTTACATGCTGAGGATTGTGAAACCATATGTTATGTGGGTGTGTCAAATCCTGAAGTCAGTAAACAAACTAAACTACAATTGTGGCTATGGAAAAATCAGTATGTGAGCTGCATTGACAGAATGTATTTTGATTCGCTTGATCTCTTGGCAAATATGGCATCACCTGCCTGGCAACTGATTCAGAAGAGCAATGCTACTGTGCAAGCATGAGGACCTGAGTTCAATCCTCAGCACCCACATTTTAAAAGCTAGATGAGGAGGTATGCACCTATAATCCCTTCACTGGGAAAGTGAAGAGAGAAGGGTTCCTAGGGTATCATGGCTGTGTTGTCCAACAGATTCAGTGAGCTCTGGATTCAGTGAGACTCTTTCTCTGGAAAATAAGGAGACAGTGATAAATAAGACACCTGATGCACATGCCTATACAAATACCCACCTACCCATGGACTCACACATGTATGAACACACACAATGTGGATCAATGTTGGAAAGTTGTTTCAGTTAGAATGCACTTTTTTAAAGAAAATTCACAAATGCATCCTAAACAGATTTCTCACAGACCCGGATTTCATGTGGCTCCAGAAACACCACACTCTATGGACAGTGAGGAGCACAGTTGCTAATGCATAGGATGGATAAACCTTGTTCCCTCCACCCAGCAATCCATCCACTCATTCATGCAGGAAGAATCTATTAAGTGTATCAGTATCCTCATTGCTGAATACACATAGCATTAGTCTTGATTAAAGCAGTAGTCTTGCCCTTGAAAACTTAATAGTGCAGTAGAGGAAAAAAGTCTCATTAATGAAATTCTCCTTAAAATTGTCTGGGATAAATTTTAAAGCACTTTGTAGATCCAGGGAAGAAATTCATTCAGAGTAGAACACAATGAGGATATTGCAGAGGTGTTTCTTCTCATGCCAGATAGACAAATAACTAAGAAACAACCCACGTTCTGCCAATAGAAAGGACCTTGCATTTTGAGTTTAGTCCTTTTTAACACACACACCAATATTTGTTCTGTGGTTATTATCTATAGGATTGACTTTCTTTATGTGCATAATTATTTTTATTGGGACTCAGAGAATATCTAAACACAGGCTTCAAGCACACAATCAACTTGTGATAAATCCCAGTATCTATTGGCATTTTTAAACACAGGGAATCGGATTGGTCAGGTTTTGCTAGATGCAAGGAACACGATGATATTGTCTGTAATGATGGGTGAGTGCTATTTTTTGTTTCAGAGGTTTGCACATCCTATAAATGGACCGAGTCAGCTGGAAATGCTTAAAACTTAGCCTGCTGTCCAGATGTTTGAGTGTCACGCTGTCAGACAAGAAGATCCGTCGGCATGATGTAGCAACAGTCTTGGCTTCTTCGTATGGGAAAGCCAAGTTTATATTTGGCTCCAGACAGAAGCAAATATGTTTATGCTCCTGGTTACACTTTAAAATTAATTTTCCCTCTAATTTTTCCAACTCAAGTTTCACATTGGAGAATTTATTCGTCCCCTGCTCTTCATAAATCAGATCCATGAAGCGATAAACAAAGTTCAGGTGGTGAAGCATTGCAGCTTTAATTAAAACCACCTTTCTTGGTGCGTGTCAAGTTTATTCTTGTGGAACTAGCTCTTTTCAAAATGAACTTTCCCAATTTTGGGAAGGACCCTTCTGGGGGATTGTGAGCATGGCTGGTTCTTTATAACATATTAAGGTTTTGACAGAGTCAAGGTTTTATTAAGGACCAACTACATGTCAAACACTTTATGGAGTTCACCAGTCCCATGACACCAACTGTACTATAAGAGATTGAACATACCAACAATATCTTATATTAGCAACTGTTAACCAGTGGTCAGTCTCTGTCTGGGTTCCAGGTTCTTGGCATCTTACTCAAAGACGTGAAGAAAGGCATACACAAGAAACTTTACTAAGAGCAAAGGTTTGAAATACATTGCCAATGTGGGTCCGGGGGTCGGGGGCAGCTGGCCACCTGAGTGGAAAATATTCAAGAGCCCCAGGCAGTGGTCCAGGGAATCTATTTTCAGGATGCTTAGCAGAGGAGGCATTAGTTGCTAGAGTTGTAATTCGGATGACCCTCTGATTTGATTGGCAGGTTTGGGTTACATAACATTTTCTCTACTGCAAATGTTCCTTCTCATGGCATATCAGACATCAGACTTTAATTACGGGTATACCTACTCATACATAGGTGTGAGATGGTAAACAGAGGTTTCTCCCTAACAGTTTGCTGGGAGAAGACACAGTTTGTCTTATTGTCCATGCACCCCTAACTAAACAGGTCCAGGCTGATGGCTGGATGGCAGGATGGTTCCTAGCTGTGTGTGTGTGTGTGTGTGTGTGTGTGTGTGTGTGTGTGTGTGTGTGTGTGTGTGTGTGTGTATTGGAATAGGAACTCATGCAGCGAATGGTCGAAGGGGTGGAGACGCTTACTTCATGTTGAGAAGAAAGGTATACATGGACCTCGCTGTTCAAGAACATTGTGAGGAAAGAAAAAGGACTGTGTTTTCTGTCCAAGCCAAGCCATGTCTCAAGTTGCTAAACTATGTCTCGAGCTTGCTTATCTCACAAAGCTTTGAAACAATGAGAGCTGGCAAGTTCAGGATCATATTTTCATCTTATGATATCATCAAACTCTGCTTCCTCCCCCACACAGCCAACTACAACTTTAAGAAATAACACCTAATAGATAATATCCATTTCATTACTATCTCCCAACAATAGTATTACATAAAGAAATTTTACTTTTCAGTTTCAAGTCCAACTCTACTAAGTCACATTTTTATTTTATATCTATTATATAATAATTTATTTTATTCATAAAAACACTGTGGCAAATATATACACAATACCATCTTTAAAATAAATTGCAAGGTGAGAAGGAGGCTGTATAAAAACATTATTTTTGAGAGGCAATTTAAAAAAAAAACTATGAGATAGATGAGATAGCACATCCAATTAATTTCAAAGTCCAAATAAGCAGAAGTCATGGAAACATTAGATCTTAAAAATATTGGCTGTCTTTCGGCTGCAGGGGAAAAAAAAAAAAGACCTCCTTTTCCCGAGAATGATATGGAAGGAGCCGTTGTGAAAATACTAAGTATTTGTCCCTTTCTCTCTTTGAAGCATCAGCTTAAAGAATAAGGTCAAAAGGGAAGAAAATCATTTCCCTGGAAGTTGATTGAAAATCAGCATTTTGTAAATTAATGTCTATGCAATATTAATGCCAAGAGATGCTGAATGGTTTCAAATAGCTCTCCGGTAAAATAAAATTGAGAAATGCTTTGTACTGAAATCACCTCTCAGACATTTTCCACCAAACCGCAAAAACAAGGTTTAGGGGAGACTGAAGAGAACTTTTGAATTTGGTGTAAAATAGAACAAGTCCGTCGGACTTGTTTACCAGACAGCATGCTTGTTCATGGGGATAGGTGGACAAAACCATGCAGAAGTGTTCTCCATCCAAGTTCTCTGAACATATATACATTGGGCTGGTTTGTTCCACTTTCAGATAAAGAAAATGCTAGAAATAAGAACCACATATGCTGCAGTTGGTTAAACGTTCTTGTGTTTTGGTAAAACATCATTACATTATTGAGTTTTTTCTCAAGTGGATGTGCATAGTTGTGTGTAGGGGGAGGGGTGCTGCCTATGGGTTCACATGTTGCATACGTGTGTGAAGGCCAGAGGACAACCTCTAGCGAATTTTCTCAGGTTCGGTCAACTGTTTTTGAGACAGGTTCTCTCATTAGCTGGGAACTCACCCAGTAGGCTAGATTGACTGGCCAATGAGCCCCTGGGGAAATGTCTTGGGCTCCCCAGCACTGGGAATTTGGGGAATGTACTAACTACCATGTCTGAAATTTTGTACATGGGTTCTGAGAATTAAATTCAGATCCTCATAATTACACTTTACCAAATGAGCTATCTTCTTAGCCATAAAACATGACTAGTTTTAACAACTTTTTTTTTTTGGAAATGGGAAAAGTTTGTTTTCCAAATCCAAACGTTCCCTGTTAGTTTTTCAAGCACATCCATGGATCTTTCCCATTCATTCCCTGGACCACCACTCTCTTCTTCCTATAATTTCCACATAGGGGATGTTGTCAGTCCAGAGACAGTGGCAATGTAAATCCTCCAAAAACAAAACAGGAGGGAAACCTCACAGGAAGCCATTGATCTCTGCTGGAGAAGTATAATGTGCATGGAAGGAGACCAGAGTAATTGAGGTGAGGTCCAATGGATCACAATTTACTTAGAATTCTTCTTCAGTGTGAAGAGAACAGACTACAATGTTTAAGGTTTCCATCCTGAATCTCATTTTTAAGATCAAGCAAGAGAGCACACCTTTGGGGGAAAAGTTTTACAAAATTCCTTAAGATAAAATCACTGTTGTTACCAAGACTACAAATTTAATTTCATCAAAGAGACACACACTTCCTATTGGACTGCTTAACCATGACCTTAACAAGCCAACCAAGGACATTCATGATCTCAGAGATAGGAAAATTCTGTTCTCACAGTAGTATCCACATCTTTTGAAAGTCACTGGAATCCCCAGGATCCTCGGCCATGAGAAGAGAAAGTGTAAGAGAATTAAGAGCAGAATTGGTTACACATCGTTGCTGTTTCCTAACCATCTTACATGTAATGAGCTTTGGGGATGAATTTGTATTCTTTCCAGAAAACAAGAGATGGTTTTCAACAGCAGGCTGCAATATTTCAAGAAGATGGATGTCAGTTTCCATTTTGCATATTATATGCTCAGTTACACTTGTTTATAAAACTGTAGCTACAAGTTTTACTTATGACTATAATTGAAGCATTTTTACTATTTATGGTTTTATTAATACATATCACTTTGCTCCAGTGAATAGAAAAATAAAATAATTTCTCAGAAATTTAAATGCTTATATGGGTCTTTACAATTAAATAAAGATGAATGTCTAAAGCTGTTGGAAAAGGTGTGAGTAGGACAATTGTAAAAGTTTTGACACAAAATATATAGAAATCCAGAAGACTACTTTGCTCAAATGTCATCCAAAAGTTCTTCAATTTATTAATTTTATTTTTTTTAAATAATTAGATTCATAAGATACAAAAATAGCAAAAGATATTACAAGTACTTTTTACCTATCTTCCCAAATTTTTAATTGTATACATTGTTCAAGTCAGAAATTTTGTGTGGTAAAATACTAACTCTAGATCTCTGCTATCATACACTTTGTCAGTAATAAAGGTGTTGAAGTCAACTTTCTCATTGCAAGCAGTAAGAACCCAACCAAAAGCAGATTATGAAGGAAAAGGTTTATTTTGGCTTAAAGACTCAGGGGGAAACTCCATGATGGCAGGGAAAATGATGATATGAACAGAGGCTGGACATCACCTCCTGGCCAATATCAGGAGGACAACAACAGGAGAGTTGTTGGCAAGGGGAAGCTGACTATAATACGCATAAGCCCACCCCCCCAAACATATCTTCAACAAGGTTCCAATTCCCAGATTTCCATCAGCTGGAGACCAAGCACTCGGGACACCTGAATTAAACTACTACATTCCACCTCTGGTCCCCCATAAACTGATTACGATACATGAGGTAAAATGCAATGCACCCAGCCCAATTTCCAAAGTTCATATGGTTTCATCAATCTCAATGAAGTTCAAACCTCCCCATATTTTAAGGTCTTTTACCTGAGCCACAATACTGAAAAAATACATAATAATGACACAGAATAAACATTCACACTGCAAAAGATGGCATTGGGCATAGCAAAGACAGATTGAACCAATGCACGATTTAAATCAAACAGGGCAAATATCAAACTCTGTAGCTTCAAGTCTGATAATCCAGTGACAGTTCTCTGGAGTTCCAATTCTGCCCCTCCAACTTGGCTACTCACTGTCCCATCAAACTTCTTCAATTGCTGGCAGTTCTCCTTGACAGCCATCCCATAATCCTGCCATTTCACTGGGTCTCTACTGTAACCCACACTTCATCCTCATGGATCCATTGGGCTTCCACATAGGGTCTTCAACAATTATACTTCACAATGACCATGGACATTTCCAAAATATAAAACTGCATTGTAAATTCAATGACCTATTATTTCCTGTCTTTGTAATATTCCATAATACCAAGTGGCTACCAATTTGTTAATCCAGGGGGGTTGGATGGAGGGGAATGAAGTCAATTTTGAAGAGCAGGATACCTCCTTCAGCATTCAGGACCCTACTTCCAAAGAGTTCACATTCTTCCTGCTGTCCCAATGCAGATCACCTGGCCCAATCTCAATGGTTATAATCTCTCAAACAATTTCAACTGAACAGGCAGCAGTTTCAGCCCAGAGATTTCCTTTCTTTCTGTGTTATCTCCATATGCTCACACCAGTCCATTTCCATGCAATACAACCCTACACAAGTTCTCAGGACACAGGCAGGCAGAACTCGGCAAGCCTCTCATGCAAACTGCTTCTAGATCAATCCCAACAAAGTTCTTTCTCACCCTCGTAAACCAAACCTCACAGTCCATAGTTCTCACTGCATTCAGGTTCTTTCAACTCTGACCATAATGGTCCATCAATCTGTACTTACAGCACTGCATTAGGTCTCTTAAGCAATGGTTTCAAATTCTTCCACATTCCTCCTGCAAATCAGTTCCAAAAGGCCAAAGCCACAGAATCAGGGTTCCAGCTGCAAAAATTCCACTCGATAACAATTTAACTGTTGTAGCCAGTTTTCTTAATGCTAGCAGAAATAACCTGACCAAAACTGCCTGTGTAGGAGGAGAGGGTTTATTTTTGCTTATAGACTCCAGGAAAAACTCCATGATGGTAGGGAAAATAGTGGCATTAACAGAGGCTGCATATCACCTCTGAAAGAGCAGGTGGCAATCAGCAGCAGGAAGATGTGACAAACATTGGCAAGGGGAAGATGGCTATAACACCTGTGATGGTTAAATTTTGTTGTCAACTTGAACTTTTTAGTAAACTTGTGTGGGTCTCTGAGGTTGTTTACAGGAAGGCAGTCTCTCAGTAGGGATCAGAATATAAAGAAGACCAGAGGAGCTAGAAACAGACATCCTTTCTCCTAGGAGGGTAGGCAGTGCAGGAAGGAAATTCCAGAGACTCAGAGAGTCAAGAAGTCTGGAAAAGGGTTGCAAGATCCTGCCCTAAGGCTATATAAAGGAGGAGATCTGTGTCTCTCCCCTTGCCTGTTTTGTTGCTGTTTGTATGGTATTGGTAATGGGTCTCTCTCTCTCTCTCTCTCTCTCTCTCTCTCTCTCTCTCTCTCTCTCTCTCTCTCTCTCTCTCTCTCTTTCTTTCTGTTTCTCTCTCTATGCTTGGACCTGTGAAAGGGGACCAGCCTCTCTCCCCACTATGGAACTTCTTTTGAATCTGTATCTTCAATAAATTCTTTCTTCACGTAACTGTGCCTGGTTTGGAGGTTCATCCCAGTGGTGTGTGGCTGACTACAACACCACCCATAACCTTGCCCCCAGCAATACACCTCCAACAAGACTCCAATTCCAAAATTGTTATCAGCTGGAAATCAAGCATTCAGAACACAGTTTGTGGGGGACACCTTAACCAAACCACCACACACAAAAAAAGAGATTTATTATGGATAAGATAAATTAAATAACAAAAACTGGAGCTTGAACCTCACAGAGCCATGGGTCATATTATCAAAATGTTATCTATGTGGCAAAAAAGTCATAATTAAAAGTTTATGGTATGCAAAGGATAAGTTTTATGTTGAAAAAATAGCATGATATGTATTCATTTAAAATACCAGATATTCATAGCTCTACCTACTTAGGACAACAGATTTTTGGAGATTATATGTTGGAAATTGAAATGATGGCTGATTATGAATTAATACAACCTGTATAGGAAACAAATGAAGCTAATCTAACAATGAAGATGTGGTGAAGGCAACTGGATCAATGCTGCAGATAAAATTATTAATATAGTAAATAAAGACACAAAGAAGTAGATATTGCTTTAAAATACAAGTTAATATTCCTCGAGTATATTAATTATTTTTCTAATTTCTTTGACAGTATACCTGGCTATCTTGGCTCACAGTTGTGGAAGTGGTCCAGCCCATCATGGTGGGAAAGGCCCAGTGGCCAGAGGAGGAGGTTGCATTGCATCTGCAATCGGGAAGCAGAGAGATGGATGCTGGTGCTCCATTCACTCCCTCATTTTTATTCAGTTTGGGGCACGAGCCCGTGGGATGGTCCTGCTTACATTCAAGCTAGGTCTGCCCTCTATAGCTAAACTCTCTGAAAACTCCTCATATGCCCCAAAGTTTGTCTTCTAGGTGATTCTAAATCCCATCAAGTTTACAAAACTACCATCACACTAAGGTATAAAAATGAATTATTGCCAGGTGTGGTGGCGCACGCCTTTCATCCCAGAACTCAGGAGGCAGGGCGAGGAGGATCACTGTGAGTTTGAGGCCAGCCTGAGACTACAGAGTGAATTTCAGGTCAGCCTGGGTTAGAGCGAGACCTTACTTTGCAAAACCATAATAAAATAAAATGAGTTATCATGCTATAAAAATTTCTTTCTTCTAAACAATGTTAAATTTTGTGTTTTTAAAATTAATATGCATTACATATTTATCTAAAAATTGTGACTATGTAACATTTTAATAATCTAATTCTCCCTTCTTGAATTGTACAATCATCCCCAATTACATGGGATAAGAGGTGGCATGCTGTCTATAGTATTATCCTGTAGACTTTTCACTGGGTGTGGATAAGAGGCTACACAGAGCCAGGTATATTGTTGTTGAACAGTCTAGAAAGCATCATTCTTTTAACCAGGGTCAGGAAATTGCAAAAGCCAGTCCTTTTAGAAATTATATAGATATAGATATCAATTAATGATAAACAAGATAGATTCATACCATAAAACTCAGAGAGCTATCATTTGTTGGTAAAATGCATTTAAAAGTAACAAAAGGATTAGTTTGGGGATATTGGGATTTGGCTGTGAACAGGGAGATATATCAAAGAATAAGAGATTCCAGTCTTAGAAAAACAAAATGGCTCCCTCAGGTCTTATCTATGAAGCAAAGAGCTCAGGTGGGGCGAATC
>PVHP010026350.1:0-24641 GCA_004024765.1 Zapus hudsonius
ATATATATATATATATATATATATATATATATATATATATATTTACATCTACAATTATTTCATGCTTATAATATACAAAGCAAATTGAGGACATTTATAGTGCATTAGAGGTATATGAAAGCATAAAATATTTTGGAAAAACACCAGTATTTACTCAAATTTTTAGAAATTATTGAGAGACTATGGTATGAAAAAAGGCAATGGGATCTTTATCAAAGGGAAAAATTATACATGCTTATACTTTTGGAAGTCACTTGAGGCTCAAATAAAATGAGAAAATTCTATTAGCATAAAATCCTTTTATACTAATAAAATTCCTGTGTTGGGAATGGACAGATGGAGATAGATAAAGTAGGAAGTTAAGGCTTGTTAATATGGTTTTATAGTAAAGTAGTAATGACAAAATTAAAAACCAAGACCTTGAAATGTTTGTTGAAATGTTGAAATGTAGGGATTCTAAGAGAAAGAAATTTACTTAGTTTCTTTTTTTCTAAATAAATATCTATGCTTATGATTCATATAACCTCAAGACCATATTCAAGAAATATTAAAACATTAGAAAGAGAATTTGGCTTTTCTTCAAAAGCTAACGGCTAAGATAACATTACCCTGTTTCTGTCCTGTGAGATTGGTAAGGAATGATCCATGTGGGCTTACCAGCTCCTGGGACAGTAACTCAATATTTAAAAGGCTTGTAACAAAGTAAAGAGAATTATTATTTCTTTTACAAATGCATTCATGGTTTATGATCTGTACCTCTTATGTCTTCCTCACACTGATTTTCTCTGTGCATTCATAATGTTATCAAAATCTACTACAGGACAAACATACCAACTTATTAGGATGAAAATCAATTACCCGGGCTGGAGAGATGACTCAGCGGTTAAGGCACTTGCCTGTAATGCCTAAGGCCCGGGGTTCAATTCCCCAGGACCCACATAAGCCAGACCCACAAGGTGGTGGCCCTGGTGTGCTCTCTCTCTCTCTCTCTCTCTCTCTCTCTCTCTCTCTCTCTCTCTCTCTCTCTCTCTCTCACATCTCTGCTTGAAAATGAATAAGTAAAATATTTTTAAAAAAGAAAAACAATTACCCTCATTTCATACTATTGTCAAAGCATTTACTTTTGTCTTCTAGAAAATTATGTGTCCCCATGTATCCACCCATCCTTTCTATGGTTGCACATCTACTGGGAAGTCCTAAATGTCACTAACATCATGTCTTGTACTCAGCTAACCGTTTTAAAGTCTATTCCTGCTTGATTATTCCATGCAATGCATGCTGTGACATTGATACCATAGATTTAGTACTTAGTAACTAATACATTCAGTGTATTTTAACTGAATATATTATTTGAATACAATGTACACATTCTATAATATAATGCTTTTGAATATAAATTCATTCATTCAAAGGGCTATTATAGCTATTATAAAGATCAAAGTATTATATTTTCACACAAATGTATAGTTTATCTTTTAACTAAAATATATGCTTGGACAGAAAATAATTTTTGCCAAAGACAGTTTTGCAAAAGAAAAAAATCTTTTATGCAATGTACATATAAAATAATGGATAGTGTATGTATAAACACACATACAATATATGTATATATGATTAGAAAGAGAGAGACATAAAATGGAGATATAAAAATTATAATCAAATTTAATAATTTTAGGCTGGGTATGTAGTTTTGTGGTAGAGTGGTTATGTAGATCACATGAGGCCCTAGCTTTGATACCCAGCACTGAAACAAACAAACTTTCTGTTCCCACTGACACTGGAGATCAGGTCCAAGGTTCTGAGTTTATTCCCACCGCAAGAGTACATGAAACAAGGAGCATCCCCAGAGCCAGCGCAGGCAGCACCCCGGCCTCCACCCCCACCCATGTTGAAAACTGTTAGAGAGCAGGAGAAAGCTCCAAGGACTAAACAATATCTTCTGATTTCAAAGAGTCATGTCAGTGAAGTGCAAGGTAGGATCCATGCCATAGAGGATTGAAGACTGGATGGAAAATCAAAGAACTGCTTTGGAAAACACATTTTATTTGCAAGCAGAGGTAGATAGATAGAAGACAGAAAGAGAGCATGGGTGCACCAGGGCCTCCAGCCCCTGCAAACAATCTCCAAATGCATCAGCCACTTTGCGCATACGGATTCACGTGGTGCTGGGAATCAAACCCAAGTCATTAGACTTTGCAGGCAAGTGCCTTCACCACTGAGCCATCTCTCCAGCCCCTAAGAACCATACACCTTTGTGCCTGCAAAGAAACACATTAGAATCTCTTGATGAAAACAAAGTAAAAAATAGTACTATCATATGCAAAGTCACCCTTTTCCTCCTATATTAGTAATAGCTGTTAATGGAATTATTATGATTGAGAAGTCAGTTAAATATACACCCAGATTTGACAAGCACACACATTTTCAGAGTTTACGATTTTTAATAGGTGTGTTGTCACAAATTAGCATAAGCTGGGTTTTTAAGCAAGAAGCCTTTGATCTCTCATAGTTTGACAGAATCCAAACTCAGTACCCCTTGGCTAATCAAGGAGTTGGTGAGGCTCTATTTGCTTGGGTGCCTTTGAGAGAAAATTTGTCCTTTCATTCCAGTTTCATTGCTGCTGACATTTATTGTCTCGTGTCCTCAACACCCCATCTGCCTCCATAGACTCACAGCTTTCCTCTTCCTCCATCCATGACATCCTCCTCCTCTGCCTGTCTCTAAGAGAGACATGCATGTTTTCACTGAGAGCACATCCAGACCACTAAGGGCCATCTTCCTTTCTTCAGAACTGCAGCCTATGCATGCAGACTCTCTCCTTAGATAAGGCATGGCTTGCAGCTGTCTTTTGGGGAGGAGCATCTCTCCTCCTACACCTCATTATCTTACAGTAGTGAGCTCAATGATGAACTGCATTAGCTCAATGGTTCACATCACACCTCAGAAAACTGCTAATGAGTTCTCTCTGGGAATAAGTGAAAATTTGAATAAAACAAATTCACAGGCATCTGTTTTTAAAATAAGTAATTAAGCAAAATGATGTGAATTTAAATTCTTTATGAGTATTGAAGGAATACTTTTTTAATGAAATAAAATTCTCATGGAAATTTAATTTGGATGTTATTTAAGAACTTCTTGCCAGAATTTCATTTATTATTACCTAGATGTAATTTTGAGTATAATAAGTATGTATTAATCACATGACAAACAAATAGATTTTAAAACCCAGCAAGATCTCTGAGCAAATTTCAGCATGAATAGCTGTGTTCACCAGTTCCTCCGTAGAGTTCTGAGAAGTCCAAAGCCTAAACTAGAGGCATAAGAGAGAATCAGAAGACGTACAATCTTCTGTTTTATTTTGTAGAAGGCACATACAAAATGGGAAATTAGGAGCCTCACCAAGGAAACCTGAGGAGTAGTTGGGGAGAGAAAAGATTATGCACCATATTCTCTTTTTCACCTTGTTATGATAAAAATCAAGATCTACAAGAAATTTATTAAGCCAGGTGAGACCTGGCAGGGTAGGGCTGTTGATGCTCAGTGTGGAATAGTTCCAGCCAGAGGCCACCTAAAAGAGCTTCTTCTCACTCTGTCTGAGGCAGGGATACTACTGGGAAGGGATTCTCCTCACTCCCACCATCTCTAAACACTTCAAAGTACCTGAAGGAGAAGACAGCAGGGACCAGCTGAGCAGCTCCAGTGTCCCTGCAGGGAGCACCCTTCAGCCTTCACTCCCCTATCAACCACATTGGGAGCATCACCACAAAACCACCTGATTCCATCCCCTGCTCCCCACATCATCCGTTCCAGCAAGGGATTCCATCCCACACCCTGATCCACACAGCACCCAGAGTAAGTGCTGACTCACCTAGTCAGCTGAGACAAGTCCATAGTACACTAAATAGGGAACCAGTTTCACAATTTAATGCATATAAAATAGAAACTTGCAATAAAATATGCCTTGCCTGTTTACCCTGGAGCCATAGATACAGGAAATCTGGGTGCATAGATTTGAACAGGCTCTCCTAAATTGTACCTTCCATATCCAGGCAGGTTGTTAAAACCATCTCTGTGAATAAAAAACATTTCAAAACCTACACCAATAAGGTAGAAATACTGACTTGTTAGACTTCACATAGGTAAAGTTTACTTTGTCTTCTAAAAAATTATTTGGTGACACACCCCTTTAGTCCCAGCACTGGGGAGGCACAGGTAGAAGGGTCGACCTGAGTTCTAGGCCATCCAGAGACTACATAGTGAATTCCAGGTCATTCTGGGCCAGAGTAAAAACCTACCTAGAAAAAACATATATATATATATATATATATATATATATATATATATATATATATATATATATATATATGTATATATATGAATGTCAGTGCTAACTTTTCCCAATTTGACATTAGTTTATTTTTAGGCCTTTTATTCCCCCTTGAGGCAGGTCTTATTCTAGCCTAGAGAGACAATGGGCTCATTTTGTAAACCAACCAAGCTGGCTTTGAGCTCAGGTCAATCCTCCTACTTTAGGTTCCTGAGTGCTGGGATCAAATAAGATATATTAAAAGCAGTAAGAGAGGAGTACTTAGTCCCCTTTATAGACAAGCCTATCAGAATAAAAACATATTTCTCCAAAGAAACTTTAAAAGCCAGAAGAGCATGGGATAATATATTCCAAGTTCTAAAAGGCAACAAATGCCAACCCAGACTACTATATGCACTAAAACTTTGTTATATTTTAAGGAGAAAGAAGAAACTTTTGTGAGAAATAAAACCAGCTAAACAAATTCATTACCATTATGCCAGCTCTACAGAAAGCACTTGAAAGAATTCTTCAACTGAAAAGAAGGAAAAGTACATACTTGAGGCCACAGGAAAGAATAAACTATTCTTAAAGCAAGAAAAACAGTAAAACCATGAATGTGAGGGAGAAATACAAAACCAGCAACTGCTACAAAATCAAGTATGACATGGATTAACACACATGTTTCAATAATACCTTGTATTATCAGTAGTCTCAATGCCACAAACAAAACAAACAAACAAACAAAGAAAACTAACAAAATGGGAAAAGGTAGACTCCTTCCATTTGTTGCCTCCAAGAATCTCACCACTTCTTGAAAGACAGATACTACTTAGGGTGAAAGGATGGACAATAGTATTTCAAGTAGATGGACCTGAGAGACAAGCAGGTGTCATTGCCCAATAACTGACAGAATAGAACCAAAATTAGTCAAAAGAGATCAAGAAGGTCACATAATACTGATTAAAAGAACAAACCAACAAGGGAATATTGCAATTCCAAATAAATATGCACTGAACATGGGTGCACACATTTTATGCAAAAAAAAACATTACTAGATATAACGGCACAGATAACCCCAAGCACAAGAGTCATAGATAATTTCAATGCATGATTCTCATCAACTAACAGGTCATTCCCGCCAAAAAAAAAAAAAATAGCAGAGAAGCATCTGAGGAAAACGGCATTATAAAACAAATGAAACTAAGAAACATTTGTTAAACAGTTCATCCAAATGCTGATAAAAACAAATCCTTTTCAGCAGCACATGGAACTTTCTGTAAATGGATTATATATAAGGACACTAAACAAATCATAACAAAAGCAAGCAAATTTATACAAATGCTTATAGTCTATCTAATTACAGACAAAATTACAAATCAAAAGCAAGAAAGACTATTGAGCATGCCAAAACTCATGGAAATTAAGCAAAACCCTAATAAATGATAAATGAGTCAATGAAGAAATCAAGAAGTAAATTTTTTTAAAAAGCAACCTAGATTCAAATCACACTGAAAATATATACAAAAGCTATGAGATAAATGAAGGCATTCATAAGAAGAAACTGTAGAGACTTAAGTGCTGATATTAAGAAAGCAAATATGTCAGAAATGAATAATTTAATGCCTTTGAGGCCTTGAAAAGCAAAGAATAAACCAAACCGAAAATCAGTAAGAGAAACAAAATAATGAGGATCAGGGCAGCAATCAATAAAATAGAAACAACAAAATCCAATATAAATAATAAATTAAACAAAGCTTGCTTCTTTGAGAAGATTTAAAAAGATAGATAATCCCTCAATGAAACAGAGAGAGAGAATCGAGATTAGAAGAGAGACCAAATTAATAAAATTAGAGATGAAAAAGGCAGTAAAACAACAGACATCAGTGAAATTTAGAAAATCACAAGGATATCTATTCCACTAAACTGAGAAGCCTAAAAGAAACAGATGAATTTCTAGATATATATGACCTATCAAAATAAAACAAATATGAGATAAACCATTTAAACAGACCTGTGACAAGTAATGGGATCAACGCAATCATAAAAATCTCCCAACTATAAAAAGTCCAGAGGCCCAGAAGGATTCACTGGTGATTTTTACCAGAACTTCAATGATGAACTGACACCAATACTTTTTAAATTATTTCATAACAAAAAAGAACACTACCAAATTCCTTTTATGAAGCCAGTAAAACCCTAATACCAAAACTAGAAAAAAAATACAGAACAAAGAAAGATCATTTCAGACCAATCTCCCTCATAAACTTAAATGCGAAACTCATCAACAAACTACTTGCAATCAGAATATGGAAACACATCAAAAACAGACAGCAAATAAGAACTTTGTAGAACCCACAGGACTCTGTTAACAATGATTGGAAATGAAAATAAAATGCTCTGAAAAATATTGGCCAACAAAAGTTTTGTTGTCACTGTGTTCATGCACATGGTCCCCATACCCCAAAGTTTGTGTATTTTTTTGTTTGTTTGTTTTGGTTTTTGGTTTTTATTTGGGTGGGTTGGCACTTGGCTTTTTCATGTTACATCCATATCTGTATTTATATCTTATTTATTTCACTTCCAAGTGTACTATCATGATAACTGTAATATTTTTTACTAATATGCTAGCATTTGCTAAAAAAAGAAAATTTAAATAATAAAAAAAGAAACCCTTTTGAGTTTGCCCTAGAATAAGTGAAACTTAATTTAAAAAAATTATTCACTCTGATCACTTTGTTTTTAATCCACACATAAAGGTGTGATTCAATATCTATCTACACATGAATATATATAATATACAATATAAATGGATTCAAGGATAAAAACCACATGATCATTTTAATAGATACAGAAAAGTCATTTGGCAGAATCCAACATCCCATCATGTTGAATGTCCTGAAGAAATTGGGAATAGAAGGAAGATATGTCAACAGAACAAAAACTACATATGACAAACCTATAGCTAACATTATATGAAATGGTGGTAAATGAGGCATTACCATTACAATCAGAAAGAAGACAAGTGTGTCCACTCTTAAATATAGTACTGGACACCTTAGTTGTAACAATAAGACAAGAAACACAGATAAAAGTAATAAAAATAGAAAATAAGGAAGTCAGATTTTATTGTGAGATTCCATACATATGATTCTGATATGGGAATTGGGTTTCAGGAAAGAGTTCTCAGCCCCTCATCCCTGAGTTCTTGTCATTTTACCTAAAGAATTAAATAGAAACAAGACTGAGAAAGACAATTATTAAATTATTATTATGTTATATTTATTCAGAAGTCAGGAGAGGTAAAGGAAAATCTTCAGACCAAGGAAGAGGAAATAGGAGCACCCATGTGGCCCCAAAGCTCATGGGCCTGGAAGAAACATGGAAAGAGAGAGAGGAAGGAAAGAAAAGACAGTACAAAGAGCTCCTGCCTTGTAGAGTTCACTACTATGTCTTCAATGTGTACTCTTATATTCTTCTCTAGCTTTTATCTATCATCTATCTCTCTACCTTCTTAAATTTATGTTAAAACTATTATAATAATCTCTAACTTTGTCTCTCTATAATTCCCACCCAACTCTAATGTGGAAGACTGGAAAGCTACTAAGACAGCAAGTGTGATATACCTACAGGCAAGAAAGCAGAAACTACCAAAATTACCCTGAAACCTACATCACCTTTTCCAAAGTAGAAAAAAGATCTTTTACTGTGCCATGAAGAAGAGAGAACAGTAGCTTCTAGGCCATAGCATATGTATATATTAGCATAGCATATTTTTAAACTGATTAAAGGGCCAGCTCATACAGCAGATGTGGCACTGAGGCTGTACCAGAGCAAAACACCATGCAGCTTACCTGAAATCCAAGATTCAGAGATTGTCTAAATCAAAACATGACCCAAAAAAGAGAGAAAACACTGCCCCTGATCATTACCACGAGGCTACTAAATATCATGTCAAAGTAAGTGTGATTCAGGCATACACTCTTGAACAAGTATAAAGAAATTACCAAACCCTGAGTATAATAGGCAGGAGTTCAGAAGAGCCGCCTCTGTCAACCCAGTTCTCATCTTGAATCTACGGAGCTGCAGAGCACAGAAAGCTAAGCTGCAGTCAGAGAACAACCTTGATCCCACCTTCACTTCCTCATGCAATGCGAAAATTCAAGGTATAGAAACATACAAGATTAACAAAATCTCTGATTATGAGAAACATAGTGAGAGTCAAACATGACCCAGGTTTAAGAATTATCAAATAGGGAAATAAAGAGAGATACAGTTTATTTTTCATTTCACGGAATGAAGGTAGGAAACATGACACACTTTTAGCAAACACATGGAAACTAAAAAGGAAACAATTTTGCCCATGTGAGATCACATGGATTTGTCCATTCTTTTAGAAATTAAACAATAAGACCATTTTCCTATTTATCTGCAAAACGATCCTGTATCTGTAAGGTGAAGGAGCACTATTCACTATTCTGGATTTCATCCAGACTTTAAAATACTCTAGTGTGTTGCATCAAAACTAGTAACAACTAACAGGGTAAGTTTCTGCACTGGACTTCAGGTGGAGATTTCATTGATATCTGGAATAATTATACCACTACTATGGAAATACTCTTTTAGTTCAAAGCCATTGTCCCGGTGCCTTGTGAAGCATTTGGTGGATGAATTTGCCTTGCCACAATCAGACTGCACAGGTTATTTTAATTAAATCTTCAAGCCACTGACTGCATAAATAAAGCTATCAAGATAAGGAATCGACTTTTTAAACATCATATACTTAGTACGAGTTTTCTTCAACGATTTCTGCTTTTCTTTTAAAGCCTCTCCTAAATCTTTGCTGTCCAAGGTGAACAACAAACTTGGCAATAACTACACTGAGTGACATTACAGTGAAATTTTATTATCGGAGAGTAAATTTTCTCTCACAAAGAAAATTCGATGTAATTCAATGAAATACAATGTAACTCCTACATTAACTTTAATGAAGCTCTCTCAGAACTCAGAAAGCAGGTAGCTTGGATCCCAGCTGGGGTTTCCTGGTCTCAGTCAGCTGAGGAAAGAACACGTGTGATGTTGTATTAGCAAATACAATTTAGCGGAGGAACAGGCAGGCTTCTCTATTTCATGGGCTAGTTGCTTACTGGTAATATCATTCCTGAGAGAATTCAGGACTTTTAATTATGCTGAGAATAGTTTACAGTATTGAGCTGCGGAATGAAAATTAAACTGAGGACATTTTATTTGTGCACTGGTTAATTAAATAGCAGACAACAGTACGCTAGACTTATAGAAAACCTCAGCAGATTTGGTTTACCAGCCATGGGTGAAAATATTTTTCCTGTTAATTTTCAATTAGGAGCACATTGTGATGAAATGAAAGCGAGTCGAAACTGTGCTTTGATGTTTTATCTAGACAGATAACATGATTCAAGTACATAAAAACTGAAGATACAATTCACAATCAACTCACTCTACCTTTGTAAATTTCTATTAAGTGGATAATTCATGACCTGAGAGTGCAACTCATTGTAATTTACATTTGCATAATATAAAATGGAGAGGTTTTACATTAAGTATTATAATTTTTCATAGCTGAAGATAAAGATTTTTCCATTGTTAGAAAATAATAGTAGAATGCTTTAAAACTTGATTGCCAACAACTGATATAGCTCAGAAAAATATTTATAAAAATTGAAAAAAAAAAACACTTAATGAAAGTTGTCCAGCCACTACAAAACATGTCTGCCATGCTAGATGCTACAGATAAGGTTTAATTTATTGTCGTAAGAATCTCTCACAAATAAAGTACTGAGAACTTCATGACCTTACATCATATCACTCAATAGTTACTCTATATATTTAGCATATAAAGATTAAAGTATTAGGCTGGGCATAGTGGTGCATACCTTTAATCCTAGCAATTGGGAGGCCAAGGGGGGAAGATTGCTGTGCATTGAAAGCCAGCTTGAGACTACAGAATTCTAGGTCAGCCTGGGCTACAGCAAGACCCTACCTCAAAGCACCAGAAAAACAAAAGAAAAAAAAAAAAAGACCAAAATATAAAAGCAAGTGCATTAATCTATGCAGGCGCTGTCCCTATGTCCTTATGTGGTGAGTGCAGTCCTCCTCTGGTGTTCTCAGTTATTATCACAGAGAATGTCTCTCATTCCATCAAGTGTGCCCTGCTCCCCACTGTCTAGAGCACCTGCTGAAGCTCTCCCTTTCTCCCTGAAAGCTTCCTCTATCAGCCCATCTTCAACTCTTCCCGACACTCACTCCTGGAAGCCTTCACTCATTGTCCCCAGATTGTGACTCACCAAGAGGATCTCACAACGGGTCATGTAATTTCATTGTTTTTGTCAGGCAGGTAATTGAATATATGAATCTAGAACTCTGGGAAAAGTCCAGACTAGAATGATGAATCAAGGAGTCATGAATGTGTAGATGGCATGTCAAGCCATAGACCCAAACAACGTCATCAAACACACCAGTGAATATAGACAAGGAGAGTCCCAGGACTCCCTAAACTGTAATTATTCAATGACAATTATTTTATTACAATTATTCAATTACAAACTAATTATTCAATTATGTCCATCTGCCTGTTGAGTCCATATCTACTAATAGTTCATAGGTACGCCAATAGAATTAATTTCACATCTTCTTGAAATAAATTTTATCTGCTTATTTGAGAAAGAAAGAACCAGACAGAGTGAGTATGGGTGTACCAGGGCTTCTTGCTTTTGCTAACAAACTCCTGACAAATGAACTATATTGTGCATTGGTTTGATTTAGGCACTGAGGAATTGAACACGGGCTGGCAGATTTGGCAAGTAAGGGCCTTGGGCCACTAAAGGAATCTATACAATATATCGTTTTTGCCCTGTATTTAATGTTTCTTTTTAATCCTTCTTTACTTCACGTACAACTTTCCATATTTTAAAACTCTTGATCTCTCAATTTTCTCATGCTGATACAAGATATCTCAGACAGGGTCGTCATAGATGGTAAATCAATGATGAGTAATTAACTACATAGATGACAGACAAGTAGAGAGAGAGGCATTTTCTCAATAAATATGCACCTGTATGTGTTTTAAGATGTGACATATTATTGTTCATCTTTTCTTTGGATGTCTCCAAGTGGTGTTTTTAAGCAAAAAATCGTAGAACCTGAAATAACCAAGAATATATTGTATATACATCATTTAAATAAAAAGTTTCTGACCATATAATCCTGCTTTTTTTTTTCCTTCTTCAAATTCTGGAATCATAGTTTCAACATCTCTTATTAATAAAAAAGTATTTCCTTTGTCTTCATTTTTACAAAATATTTAATTCATTCATTGATTTATTTAAGAGAGAGAGAGAGAGAGAGAGAGAGAGAGAGAGAGAGAGAGAGAGAGAGAGAGAATCGGTGCCCTAGGGACTCCAGCCACTATAAAAGAACTGCAGACACGTGCAAGACCCTGTGCATCTGGCTTTGCGTGGGTAATGGGGAATTGAACTTGAGTCCTTCTGCTTGCAAACAAACACCTTAACTGCTAAACCATCTAACCAGCCCTGTCTTGATTTTTTGTCTGTGGTCTCTTTTCTCCTTATTTTCTCTTCATCTTTGATATTTGAAATTATAATACATATATATTTCAAGGATTTTTTTTTCAATTTCTCTTCATTTTCACTTGTTCAATGACATAGTTTTGCTTTGTCATTGGTTTCACTATACTTGTCTTTAGAGTTTATCTGTTTGTACCTTCATTTTTATTTTTTTAAACTTGCCATAACGTCCATTTTTAGCAAGACAAACACCTCCACTTTTATGATTTCCAATGTTTACTCCCAGAAGTGATTTCTTCCAGAAGACTTCTGATTCTAATTTTATCATTATCTAGTACGTTTCTATCTGTATCATTTCCAACTATAAAATTCTGCATAAACTCACATTTTTCAATATTAAATATTTCACTGAGTTCATTTTGATGTTTTCACAATAATATTTCCTTCCATGTGTAATTTAACATGACAAGTAAGCCATTTATATGTTGATACTTGCTCTGATAGAATGTAGAATATGATAAATTCCCTCTTCTCTTTTAAACAGATACTCTCCATAAATGTATGTTTACCAACCCTCAGTTTCTATGGGGATTGGTTTGAGGTCTTCCTGTAGATATCAAAATCCCAAGCTGCCCGAGTTCTTTATGTATGATGACCTAGCATCGTATAATTTACATAATCTCCAAATTACCTGAATAATTAATATGTTATAATTCCTACATAAATATCAGTTATGTAGTATTTTTAACTGATACCTAAAACATAGAAAAACACTTTGTGTGCTCACGTGTTTTGAGAGATGTGAACTTTGCTTGTTTAAGTACATTTTGGTTGTCAATTCTTTTTTTTTTTTTTTATTTTTTTTTTTGGTTGTCAATTCTTAATGGAGGAAATTTACCAAATTGTTTTTCTTAATTATTTTAATTATTATAGTCACCATATTTGCTCATATAACTTAGTACCTATTCCTAATTCTCTCTCACATACTTTCTCCCCAGCCTCTGGTACCCAGCATTCTACCCTCAACTTTTGTGTTTTTATTTATTTTTTATTTAATATCTTTATTATGAATTAGTATATATATATTGTAAGATCACATCTTATGAAGGTGTCCCCATTTCCCTCTTCTCTGTCCCCTACTCACTGGGTCTTTTCTCAGTGTGCATACTGGATCTGTCCATAGGTTAGGGGGTTATTGCTGCACCAGAGGGAGTCCATTTTTTTCTTTCTTTTCAACTGGATTGCATTGTTTGTAATAATGACAAGAAAATGAACATGCTTAGTGCTGTCACATTTTTAAACTGCTTTCTGACTGTAGTTGAATCATGAATGAGGGACCTGTGGATACAGAGGGCTGGCCATGTTTTGTTTTATGATCTCATTTTCATCTGGACAGATGGTTACTCTCAAAACAGCCTGCATGAGGAAAGCTGGGAGCAGCTGCGATCTGTGTCCATGGCTAGAAGGTTAGTGATGGGTTTGGTGTCTTCTGTGTGAGAGAACCCACCATCAATCCTCTAGCATCTATACTCAGAGCTGTCTGAGCTTTAGAAGGATGAACAATGAGAAAATGAGCCACAGAACAAGTGGGAAGGAGGATGGAGGAGCTTCCAGAAGGGAGAGCCAATCAGAGAACAGCAGAAACACTAGGTTCAAATATGGAACCTAATAAACTATGAGGTTATTTGAGTAATTTTGGAGGAATGAAGTATATACCTGGTGAACCGATACTGAATTTCTTCTTTAGAACAAGTCAGTCAGATTAACCATCGTTCTACTTTTGGTTTTGTTTGTTTTGAGGCAAGGTCTCACTATATATCTCAGGCTGGCCTCATACCCACTGGCCTAGAACTCACAGAAGCCCCCTCCTAACTCTGGTGTGATGACAAATGTGTGCCACCATGTGTGGCTTTAAGTTCATTAACCAAACATTTCATTTTAAATTGCATTAAAATATACTTTTATCAATTAGAGTTGGAAATGCATTCCTCCTTTCATAAGTTATTCACTTTTTAAATTTGAAATATATATTTCATAGAAAGTATTAAATACTTTCTAAAACACGTACATAACTCTACTTGCCTTTTAATAAAAAACATATTTACTATCATATATTTGATAAATATTAGTACCTATAGAGTCCTTATTTTCTCACTATTTTTGACTCCCATGGTGTTGTAATGAGCTGAGTAATTAGAGAAGGCAAATCAGAAAATGTGTCAGAGCTTCCTTAATTGCTGTTCAACTATTATGCATGCAACAGACGTATGTTTTGATTATAATTTAGCATGCCATTAAGAAATCATGTGCCTGTACATAGCTTCTATTATAACCATTCTGAGAGAGGCACTGGATAGCAGTAAAGCCAAGATAAAGATTCATTACAAATAGACTAATGTATTTAGGAAGACTCTCAATGTGTGACCCCCAGAATCATTTAATATGACACGTCAGCTAGACATTTCAAGTAATTCTCCCCTTTGAGACTTATGTATAAATAAACAGTGACTGTGCGTGATCTTACTCTTTCTGCCTGTGCTCTGCAGTGCATTGTTTCTATATCTGAATTTCTAGGTAGGCAGAGCTTATGAATATGTAGGTGGTTGGCATGTCTTTTGAAGGGCTCTGCAGACAAATATCCAAATAATTATCCAAGCATAACTCAAAGTAAATAATTCTTTAAAAAGACTGCCCGCAGAGTCATTGTTCATAAACTACATCCATGATTGGTAATATAGATAGAAGATCTCACATTGTCTTCTTAAAATCCCGAGAGTAATTCTAAACAGTAAATACTGAGTGGATATGTGCTTCGTGTTTACATTTGAAATAACTTTAATATTCAGCTTTTAGATATCACATAGCAGAACACATTAGCACATTTGCAACCAGATGAACTTAAGCTTTGTCTTTGCTTTGCACTGAGAAAGACTTGGAACCACAATGTTTCTCAGGAAGTCATTACTTTTGCGAAATAAAGAAAATCACTTATCCTATCTGAGGCTGTTTGCACCTTAAATAAAATAGTCAGGAATGGAATGATTCCTGAACAGCCAAGGGAGATCAAGAGATCTAATACAGGGCATTCACTTTAATCCCTGTGCTCAGGAATGACCAATGTCTTTGTTATGATCAATTCAACATCTGATGGGCTGAATGAAATTGGAACACGACAGCATTTATAGTCATTTATTATTTTTTCTCCTCCTCTTTTCTTTCATTCTTCACTTTTCCTTGTTTCATAAACCAACCAGGTTTACTCAGAAGATAGTATGAAATGACGTGTAAGTGGACAGATGAGCTGGTGTCATATTGATCATCTACTGTGTCTCTCTTACATTTATGAGGGGAATAGTAATGATGAAATGCAGAAGACTTATTTTTCAACATAACTGTTAGGACATAGACGCATGTAACCAGCATGGTCAAGAGGAAGTTGCAAAGGGAAATTATTTGTGGCAAGGACTTTAGGAGGAGCAGTGTCACTGAAAGGCCACCAGAAGCAGTTGTCCATCTCAGTGCACTAGAACATCTGCAGCTAGCGCTGATGATGGGGCGAACTCCATTGAATGATCAGAAAGGCCAAGGCCAGGGCACAGAGTGTCCTCTGCTAACCACAAAAGGACATTCTCATTATAACTTATGTGTTCTGAGCCTTGCACACTAAGCTCTTCAGTGACTTAATGTTACCATCAATGGTCTTTTAACACATTGCTTTTTTAAAAAAATATTTTATTTATTCATTTTCTAGGAGAGAGAGAGAGAGAGAGAGAGAGAGAGAGAGAGAGAGAGAGAGAGAGAGAGAGAGAGAGCGCGCCAGGGCCACACCTTGTGAGTCTGTCTTATGAGGGTAATGGGGAATTGAACCTGGGGCCTTAGGCACTAGAGGCAAGTGCCTTAACCGCTGAGCAATCTCTCCAGCCCATTTTTAAATATTTTATTTATTCATTTTCTAGCAGAGTGATACAGGGAGAGAGATAGCACATTGTTTTTTTGTCCTTCTCTAACTTAATTTTAATTTTTTATTTTCAATAGTTTGGAATTATACTGAGACAGTTAGTTTGAATGAGGTTTTTTTTTTGAGTCAATTCTCCCAGATGTAAAGCCAAATTGACCTTATCAATCTCTAAAGAATGAGTCATATGTGATGAGGTGCCCCAGTGGTTAGAATAATAGACTAGTAAAAAAATGAGTCAGACACAAATACTTATCTTAGTCTGACAATTAAGTTCTTAATTATGTTATTAATGACACTAAATTATTTTATGTCACTTTTCACATTTTCTTTTTTATACATTTAAAGATAAATGACAAACACAATAAATATGTTATCATAGTAAGTATACATTTGACCTTGTGTATACATAAACCATAATTTAGAAATAAATTAAAAGACATAAACATGCATTGTACAAGATATATGTAAAATGATTAGTGTTATGTTTTCTTTATTTTGCTTTAAATATTAACAATTATAAAACATTAAGTTAAAATATTTTAGGAGAAACTGTTGGAAATACCTGAGGCACTGCAACTGCTCAGTAGAGTTATAACAGAGCAGAATCATATAACTAACCTGCTAAAAGTCAAAATGATAAATATTCATGGTATTGCTATGACTAGGAGCAAGGATCCAGGGCACATCCTAAAAATGTCATTATAATAAGTAATGAAATGATAATAAGTCAAGTTAAAGTAAGCATTCCATGAAAAATCTGTAAAAATATTTGCATCAGATTATCTACTGAATATAAATTGCAGTTTTCAGAATTCCAAAGATGTTAAAATAAATGTAATATAGCTGAGTATTGATAAAAAGTATATTATAATGTTATCTTTTGTTCTCAAAGTAAAATAAAAATTACCAACCATGGGAAACCAATTTAGAGATCACAAGTGAATGCAAAATAAAATGAGAAAAAAATCTAATAACTTTGATTACATGTGTCCTTGGGTCCCAGGACCCATTGCAGATGATTCAAAACAGACAGGTAGGAAATGAGTAAGCCTTATGTTTTCAAGGTTTGCCAAGACCTGAATTTTTCTGACCTTTATATTGGACTCTCTTCCTGAATCTTTGCTCAACAAGTAGACAATTTGTTATATTGGTTCAGCTGATGGAGACAAGTGAGTGAGGAAGAATGCTTGGTGCTCATGTATCAGGACCTGAATTCACTCTCCAACAGTATTGTAAAAGTCAGTCATGCCTGGTGTGGTGGTGCATGCCGTTAATGCCAGCACTAGGAAGATCAGCATGAGGTCTTGTCTAGACAGAGAGTACATAATGGATTCCAGGTCAGCCTGGGCTAGAATGAGACCCACCTTGAAAAACAAAAACAAACAGCAAACAAAAAAAAAGTCAGGCACAATCCCAGAGCTTGATAGGAAGTGAATACAGAAATATTGCCTTGGCTTGCTAGTCAGATAATGTGGCCAAGAAACAGGTTCAGGGAGACAACTGGACACAAGAAAATAAAGTGGAAGTGCAATAGAATGGAAGGTGTTCAGCGGCCTGCACACGTGTGCTCATCTGCCAAAAAAAAAAAAACATGCATAAACCACATGTGCACACACATGAATACAGACACACTTTATACTATGGGCGAACACATTAAAGCAACAAAAACATTTGGCATCATATAAATAAATAAGTAGACATGTATATGTACGCATGCATGTAGACAAGTGGAAAGGACTAAGGAAGAGTGATGGATGAATGGGGTGACACATACCCGTGATCCCAGTATTTGGGAAGCTAAGTCAAGAAGATTGTGAGTTCAATGCTAGCCTGAGAAGAAGCTAAGTCAAGAAGATTGTGAGTTCAATGCTAGCCTCAAAAGAAAAAAGAGCAGAGGGAATTATGAGGGCAAAATATAAAATTATTAAGAAGAGAAATAAATAATAGACTGTCCACTCCTTTCCTATTTTCAGTAGCAGGATCATTTATGAAGTGCAAGTATCAAGGCACTGACTAAAGTTCAGGGTGGTGGTTTGAATAAAAAGTGTCCTCCATAGACTCAAGGGTTTGTGATTGAACATCCTTCTGCATCCCCAGCTGGTTGAACCTTTGGGAGTTGATGCGCTGGAGGAGGTGTGTTATTGGGGGCAGACTCAGGAGTTGATTAGTCCAGCTAATGGGTATTCAGTGATAGCTCACTCTTGCCTCTCCCTCTCTCTTTCTCTCACTCTGCCTAAAGATTTATGAAGATGGGAGCCACTTGCTATAATCCAATATGCTGAAATTTCCCCTAGACACTGGAAGCCTGAAATAAACCCTTTCTTCCCCAAAAGCTGTTTCTGGTTGAGTATTTTGTCCCAAAAACAAGAAGGTAACTGCTGTAAGCATTTTTCCCTAAAGCACAGTTATATATTGGTGTTTTCCCTCCAAGGAGCTTCATCATTAAATTCATACAAGACTTCTTGATTTTGGTTAAAACCTGGAAATTCATTGGTAATTGAGTATACATAATACATCATATAACATTAATTAGGAAAACTACATCAACCTATTCCTGACTTTTGATAAATAAACTGTATTTTGAATATTCTCCTATATTCATTTATGAGAGTGTCTCTTATGGGACATTTGTCTCCTATTTCTCAGCAGTTCTTTCTCTATTAGGCAAAAAAATATGGTTAATAAATATTTATAGTGACCATGCCAATATCACATTTCATCACCATAATAAAATACCCAAGAAAATTAACTTGTAAAGACTAAAGGTTCTTTTTGGCTCACTGTTTTGGAGATTGTGACGGTTTATATTTATTGTCAATTTGACAGAACCTAGAACAATCTAAGAAACCAGCCTCTGTGCTAGCCTTTCAGGGATTATCTTGATTCTGCTAACTGAGGTGAGAAGACTCACCTCAAGTAAAGGTGGCACAATGGCATAGTCCCAGATCCTGGAGTGTGTGAAGAGGAGAGAGCCAACAGAAAACCAGCATTGCTCTCTACTTCCTGACTGCAGGCACTGTGTGACCAGCTGGCGTCCTGCTGACATGAATTCCTTTCCATGGGAGGGATGTACCCCTGGAAAATAAGCCCTTTGCTCTCTTCACTGCTATTGGTCAGGTACAGCAATGAGGAAGTGACAAGTACAGAGGTTGATTTGCCTAATGCTTGGGACCTGTCTTGAGATAGCCTGACAATGGTGGGCACATGCATCAGAACAAAACTGTCACCTCACAGCTAAGAAGGAAAATAAAAGGGTGACAAGTGTTTACGTGACTTTTCCTAGGGCCAGGGTATCTCACTGTTTCATCAGCAAGATATGAAAAAAACTTCAGTAAAAACACAGTAAATTGAAAAATACCTGATATGGGGCTGGGGAGATTGTGCAGTGGTTAAGGCACTTGCCTGAAAAACCTAAGGACCAGAGTTGGATTCTCCAGTTACCATGGAAAGCCAGGTGCACAGCCACACATGCATCTAAAGTTCACCTGCAGTGTCCTGGCCTGCTCCCTCTTTCATTCTCTCTCTCTCTCTCTCTCTCTCTCTCTCTCTCTCTCTCTCTCTCTCTCTCTCTCTCTCTCTCTCTCTCTCTCTCTCTCCATTTCTTCTCTATAGCTCAGCTTGCAAATAAATAAATTACCTGCAAACAGTAATTTTTGAAAATAAAGCATTTTCAAAAATTACTGTTATCCATGTAGGATAATAATTTTAGTAAATTTTCCATTATATAGAAACATTTTGAAATGAAGCAATATAAGTAATCAAAATAACACCACAATAATATATCCCATATTTAAAGAAAGCTAGATGCAGCTCTAAACCTTAAAAAATGAAAGGGATATGGAAATGCTAGCTACCCTGATTAACAAGTCCATATTATACACGTCTAGAAATATCATACTGTATCGATAAAACGTAACATGTTATTTATGGTATGACGGAATTTTATTTTCATTTTATAATACTAAGTGGAAAATTGCATAGAAGTAATAATACCTATTAAATCTTAAAATGTAAATTTTTCACATGTTTATAATGTGCCAGAAATTCTTCTAAGTTTGTTCCTAAAACAACCTCAATGTGAAGCATAACAAAATTTAGACTTTGGAGTGAAGCAATAGGTAGTGAAGTGAGAAAACTGTGCCTCAAGCCAAAGCTAGCCTCCTCAGCTTCTGCCCCTAAACCTCCATTGTGGGGCTTTGAATCAGATGTCCCCCACACACTTGTATTTTGAATGGTTGGTTCTCAGCTGGTGGCCGTCTAGAGGTGGAGCCTTGCTGGGGAAGGTGTGTTGCTGGGAGAGCCATTCCCCTATTGCCAGTGCTGAAATCATTCTGCTGCTGCTCTGTGCCAGCTGCTGGGACAAGAAGTGATGTCCAGCCTCTGCTCTACCATGATCTCCTGCCATGCTGAAGCTGTGCTTGGAGACTATAAGCTAAAATTAACCCTTTCCTCCCATCAGCTGCTTCTCGTCGGGTGTTTTCTCCCAGCAATGCTAAGGTGAGTGCAAAGATTCCCGCATAGAGTCCCTTTCCTGACAAGGTCTTGCAAGTTTTTTCTAGTGGTAATACTTTTTTATTCATCATTTAAATTAATCAATTAATTATAATTCCAAACACTGAAGCGTGCTTTAGCGATTCAAACAGGAATTATACATAGAAAACCAAATGGGAAGAGCACAGCAAGAAACAAATGCCCTATTTTGAGTTGACAGTGTTGTGAACCAATGCAATAATGTTGATAATCATATTTGTGACCTTGAGCTTCTCTGATCATGACACAATCATCTCTTGCAGCAAGTAAGTCAGAAGGGCTCTCTAGTAGGAGAGGGTGGTCTCAACAGCTTTTCTAGTCACAATTGATTCCCTCAGACATAAGTTTTTTCACTCTTAAACAAAGGCAACAGAAAATGAATATTTAGGAGTTCCCATTCAAGCTTCAGCATTCTGTCAGTTCATGTTCACAGTGCACATAACCTAATAGGAACTTACAGCGAGAAATCTCACTGTAGTAGCAAAATCCAAAAACATAATCATGTTGTCATGCAACACAAAACATCTGGCTAGAAGGTCATTAGTAGAGTCCTTAAATTAGGATTTAAGTTGAATAATGTGTCATTTTCCTTTCATTTTTAAATTTGCATATCCCAAAGTGGAAGGACATTTCTTGTTACTTGTATGCATTTGTGTGTGTGTTCATATGTATATGGGCACACATATGTGTGCAGGTACATGAGTGTGCAGAGACCAGAGTTGGATGTTGAATGTCTGCTTCCTTAAACCTTAAACTCTTCCCGACCCTCCCTTCCTTTTTCTTTTTCTTTCTTTCTTTCTTTCTTTCTTTCTTTCTTTCTTTCTTTCTTTCTTTCTTTCTTTCTTCTTTCTTCCTTCCTTCCTTCCTTCCTTCCTTCTTTCCTTCCTTCCTTCTTTCCTTCCTTCCTTCCTTCCTTCCTTCCTTCCTTCCTTCCTTCCTTCCTTCCTTCCTTCCTTCCTTGCTTGCTTGCCTTTCTTTTTTTTATTTCTTTCTTGCCTTTGTTCTTTCTCCAGACACATGTGCCACTTTATACATCTGGCATATGTGGTTACTCGGAAATTGAACCTGTGTCCTTAGGTTCTGGAGGCAAGCACCTTACCTGCTGAGCCGTTTCTGCAGCCCTCAATCATAGAATTCTTTTTTTAAAAATATTTATTTTTTGGTATTTGCAGAGAAATACAGAGAGAGGGAGAGAGAGTACCAGGGCCACCACCTTGTGGGTCTGGCATATGTGGCTACTGGGGAATTGAATCTGGAGCCTTGGGCACTGGAGACAAGTGACTTAACCTCTGAACCATCTCTTCAGCCCTAGAATTCTTAAAAGTAACAATAGCAAGCATTTATTATGTTCTGAACATGCTTTTAAATACTCTACCATGAACCCTATCTTTTAATTTATTCAAGATCCTGTGTAAATAGTATTTTCACTTTCATATGCCCTGTAATGATATGATACTGGAATAGGGATTATCGCTTGTAAAGGTTACTTAGCCTGAGATGACACATGTTAGGATATGAACTCAGGCTCCCAGGTTCAAACCCCATGCTATAACTACTAGCCAATATAGAGCAGGTGAAAACAACACATGTGAAAGAGGTGAAGCACAGATATGAGAATTATTATTCACCAATATTCACTAGTAATTTTGCCTGCCAGCACATCTAAGCATACCATTCTTATGTGTATTTTCTTCTTTATTTTTTTTACTGGCATGTGTTCATGGCTCATGATGATGGCTTTCATACATACAAACCATGTCCTTTGATGCTGTTTGTTTTGTCCCCACCATCCACTTCCTCACCACTCCCATCATTCCCCTTCATTCTGTAAGACTACCTGACTCTACTTCCATGCCTGCATGCAAGCAGGATTTTATGTGTATCTGTATAAATCCAGACAGGCCCCATAACACTGAGAAATATGTGATATGTTTCTTTCTATGTTTTGTTAGGATTACTTAGTATGAGTAATCCTATATTTATATTTATATTTATACATTTATATTTATATTTATATTTATATTTATATTTATATTTATATTTATATTTATATTTATATTTATATTTATTTACTTTCTTGCAAGTGACACGATTTTATTCTTCTTGGTGGCCAAATAAAGCTCCATATTTTCTTTATATGTTAGATGGAGCCCATAATTTAGCTCTTGGGAATGTTCTGTGGTAAGCAGTTCTATGCAGATAGGTCTGTGGTATGCAAATTTAGAGTCCTTCAGGTATGCAGCTATGACTGGTAGAGCTGGGTTACATGGTAGCTCTCTCTTTAATTTTGTGAGGAGCTCTCCATTCTGATTTTCATATTGGGTAGATTATTGTATTCCCCTCAGCAGTGTGTGAGACTTCCCTTTTTTCCAATACCCTCACCAGCACCTCTCATTTGTTTTCTTAGTGATAAATATTCAAACCAGAGTGAGATGAAATCTCAATTTTGTTTTAATTTGCATTTTCCTCATTGCTGTGTATACTGAACATTTCCATATGTTTATTGGTCACTTATATTTCCAATTTTGAGAACTGTATGTTCCTTTTTTAGCATTTTATTGATTGGGTTGTTTGGTTTCTCGGTTTGTCCTGCCACTTCTTTATCATGAACACTTTCTATCTGCCCTCATGAATACAGTTTTTACATGGTTATAATTACAGTTTCCTAGAATATTCTATTCCATTTCAAAGCTTATTAAAATTTCAATATTTGTATCAGTTTTAAAATTTTCAATTCCACATCGAGTGGGCATATCCCTCTTAATATTTGGAATAAGTCCAACATTATAAAAGTCATATTTTTTTAAAAAAACTTGAAGATATCTTTGCATTTTCAGATCATTACCCTTAGGATCAATTATAGAAAATCATATATAAGTGACTAAACATACAAATACCTTGAAGGCTTTTGACACTTCTGCAGTTTGCAAACTATTACCCAGTAGCTTTGTGACCATGGCAAATCCCTGAGAGTAGCAACTTGAAGAAGGAAACTTTATGTGACTCCTGGTTTTAGAGTTTTCAGTCCAAGGTTGCCTGGCTCTGTTGCAGTGGGCCTGACGGAAGGCTGAATAAACATAACGGTAAAGCCCAGGACAAGATTTCCTTCATGGGCACTTCCGACTTACCCCAAGAAGGCTTCATTTCACAATTTCAATCATATCCCAAAATAGTACCACCAGCTGCAGACAAAACATATAAGACAATGCAATATTTAATATCAAACAATAATTCTAGTAACTGTTGTATATAAAACCAGATGGTATAGTATACATATATCTTCTCTCATCATTCTAATATTGCACTTTATATATTGAGGCTCAATTCAGAGGCTGGGTCAATTTATTCATGGCTGTTTAATTACAGGCAAATAAAATAGATGGAAACCCATGAAATCAACATTTAAGAATGAGTAAAATAGTAAATACTTAGAGAAAAGAAGTAGAACTATTTCAAAATAAAACACTTCAGTATTTCTCTTTTGATTATTCTCATTTTCAATATATTCATAAATATACTACCCGCTATTAAATCAGATTCCCTCTTTGTGTTCAAGACAGGTAGATAAAATATTAATGAGCCATGTAATGCAGTGATCAAAATATTTTAAACAAATATATTTTTATAAGATTTAACATCATGACGATGAGCTGGCACTATTTTTGCATTTCCAGAATAAGTGTGTGTCACTGAGACTTAATACAGTGGTTTGCACATCCAGGCATAAATGTGACAAAATGTCACCTCTCCAGAATGTCAAAGGGTGGTATTATTCTTCCCATCATGTTTGGTATTTAATGTCTGATAAATCATGTTTGTGGATTTTTCCATAGCATATGAAAAACATGTGTTAAAAATTAAAAGTGATACTGTCAGAAATTGTATCCCCCTAATATGTCAGCTAATATGCCTCAGAAACATGTCCATGCATTGACACTCACATCTTTACTTACCTGGGACGAAGGCCTATGGAAAAGGGTTCCTTAGGCATTCTGGAAAAGACATTTCCTGAAAGGAGAAAAGATGAGTAATGAATAATAGCCATGTAACTCAATTGAGCAAATGGTTTTGCCATCCAAAGGAGCTATAATGCACATTGCAGGAACTTGTGATCTTCATTAATGGAACAGTGCCCTCTATGTTTGAGAGTCTGCAACAGAGAGCTGAGAAATATTTCTGTTTGAATAATTAATTAAACCTGTTTTCCTCAATAGCAATATATATATATATATATATATATATATATATATATATATATATATATATATATATATATATATATAT
>PVHP010026351.1:0-24681 GCA_004024765.1 Zapus hudsonius
TTTTTTTTTTGTCCCAGCAACAAGAAAGTATCTGATACACACGGTATGTATGAAAGTTTTACTTGCTGGACAGTGAATAGGGCTATGCATTCTGTTTGGGAAGAAAATACCTATGGGGAAAGTGGGGGAAAGGACTGGAAACTCTGATGGCCTGTTTGAGTAAATGGGGTACAAAATAGCTGAAGACCTTTTTCTCTCTATTTTGAATAAGAAAGCATCAGTATGGGAACCACTATCTTAACACATGTTGGAGAATTCAGCATAAAGTTTCACAACACAGTTTGAGTCACTTAGCTTGGGTCTTGTGGGCAAACTAATTCAAATCCTAACTTTAAACTGTGACATGAATAGTTTTTTTTTTTTTTACTTGTGAAATAAATCACAGTTAAAGTACAAGGAATATTTGTCTCCACCCATTTGTCTGGAAAAGATTCCGAGTCATAAAACTATAATCCTCTATCATTTCTTGCCAGCTGACACATTTTTTCCTCTTTAGTTTATGATAGAAGTCTAGAAGGTATATTTTATCTCTTCATTTATCTTCTTTTAATAAATCAGGAAGATGGTGTATTTTTTGTAGGTTTTCTTAACCATGAGTATCTTTAGAGTCACCTGTTATAAGGAAAAGAAAATTTTATTTATGAATCCAGCAGAGATGAAAGAAAGTGAAAATCGAATAAATTGTTACAAACATTGCCTTCATTTTAGTGTCGTTATCAAAGTGGAACAGGGTGATAAAACACAACACAGAGAGAAGTGTAAACATAGGAAAGGAACCAAGAGGAGACGTGAGAGTTAATCTCCTTCAACTTGGTAAGGTTTAGAATAACCACGGAAACCAATCTCTAGGAATTCCTGAGAGGGATTTTTCTAGACTATATTAACTGACGTGCTCTGAAGGTGGGTGTTATACTTCAAGGGTGGTGGTGCTGGATTAAATCAAAAGGAAAAAGGTAGTTGAGCCTCAGAATTCATCCCTCTTTGTTTCTTGAGTATGGAATGAATCTCACCAGCCACTTCCTGCAAGTCTTCCCCCACTGTCCACATCACGATGGACTGTATCTCCTATAACTGTGAGCCACAATAAACCCTTCCTCCCTCCCTTTCTCCCTCCCTCCATCCTTCTCTCCCTCCTTCCCTTCCCTCCTTCCTTCTTTCCCATCATTCTTCCTTTCTTCCTTCTTCACTTCCTTCCTTCCTTCCTTCAGTTTCTTTTGTCTTGTTGCAGCCATGAGAGAGCAACTAATACAGTAGATAAAACAAGTTTGCCCTTCTGCTTTCTTAATGAAGTTTAATTAAAGACAACATTGATTGAGAAGGGGGGTCAGTTTTAGGTCATCATCCATATGGATGGAATTGGTGTTTACCACTGTTCTGTATACATTATTTGTTTCTTCTTTGCTTGTTTATTTTATTTTTAAAATATTTCATTTATTCATTTTCAAGCAGAGAGAAAGAGAGAGAGAGAGCACACCAGGGACACCACCTTGTGGATCTAGCTTATGTGGGTACTGGGGAATTGAACCAGGGGCCTCAGGCACTGGAGCCAGGTGCCTTAACTGCTGAGCCATCTCTCCAGCTCTTCTTGTTTATTTTAATGGATGGAGACATGGGCTTAGACAATAAGTCAAACATACCCTTAGAGGTAAGCAATCACACTTTCTCCAGAAGTAGCAATGACCCTTGTTAGAGAATGACATTTAAAACAGAAAGACGAGAGAGTAATGTGAAACACACAATGTGAATATTGATAACACAGAAAGCTGTTAGATGAATGAAAGATGTGCACACAGGAAGATGCAGCCCAGAGAAATGGAAAACCATCCAGGTAGTCTGAGATTACAAAACATGAATTCACAGAGATAGTAGAGAATTTGAACAATCAAAAGAGTCTGAAAGGCTTTGTGCAGTATTTAAACTTTTGAGTCTTAACTCTGCTTGCTAGAAAGAGCAGCAAGGAATCTAACCCAACAAAGAACCCTGAGAGATTTATTGAGTTCACTGAGAAACACATACAGTTAGAGAGAAAGGAAGAAATAGAGAAAACAAAGGAAAAAAGAGATCAAGACTCCCATATGTTGGCAAGTATACCTCTGAGTAAAAGATAATAAGATAATGTTCTAGCTACTAAAATCAATTGAATTATGTCACCCTTTACTTAAACTTTGGAGTATTGCAAATAACCCTGTTGTATTAAAGCCATATCTCTTTGGCATGACTCCTCCTTACTAGAAGTAGGTCTCATTTCCTTGGATCATTTCTACAATCAACTTTAAGATAATTATGCCAGGTAAGTCTTATAGGTATTCATATCTTTAACAAAGATAAAATGAAAAAAAATCCATGTTTTCAAAATCAAAATCAGAACAAGCAAAGAGAATCTAGCTGTACAATGAATGTATGGAACCTGGTTTATGGAATAAGGGAAGTAAGCTCAGACCAAAATGACTTTGGAATTGACCCTGAGTTTAAAGATAAAAGGAACTTCGCATAGACAGACACTCTGGGGGATAAAACTGTTTCTCGTGGCAGAATGGGTTACCAATTCTGAAGTCTATACACAATACAGATTGAACATACAAGTAGATGGATGGTGGATGACAGAAACCAGGATTTTCTCTGTTTGAGTGGGAGGTTATAAAGATAAGCTAGGAAAGCAGGCTAGAACAAACTGTGAGATACTGAATTAAAGTTGAAGACACCAGTATAAACGCAAATGGGTGGTGTTGCAGTCAACTTTCTAGTTGCTGCGAAGAAAGAACCCAAGCAAAAGCAGCTTGTGAAGGAATGGTTTTATTTGGCTTATGGACTCAAGGGGAGACTCCATGATGGCAGGGAAAACAATGGCATGAGCAGAGCTGGACATCACCTCTGCCACAGAACTGCAAACAGCAGCAGGAAGCTGTGCCAAACACTGGCAAGGGGAAGCTGGCTTATAACCCCATAAGCCTGCCCCCAATAACATAGCTCCCGCAAGGTTCTAATACCCAAACTGCCATCAGCTGAGAATCTATCACTCAGAACACATTCATTTGTTTGTGGGGGACACGTGGATCAAACCATGACAGGTGTGTAAATATAGAAATATAGATATACATGTATATAGATCTCTGTGTGGTACATTTTTCTTTTCTTGCATTGTTTGGAATCAAACCCAGAACCTTACACATGCTGGACAAGTACTGTGCTAGTCAGCCTCGCACAATTCCTTTTATGCGTTCACCTCTCCACAGACATTTAAGTAAACTATGTATGTATTTTTCATAAGGAGGGCATCATTAAACATCGGAGTACAGCTAATCTCTTTTATATACCGCTTTCATTTCCTTTGACTATGTCTCCAGAAGTAGGGCTACTGGATCCTGAGATGGTCATCAATTTAATTCTCCACACTGTTTCCAATAATGGTTTTGCCAATTTGCATTCTCAGCAGCGATATACAAAAATTCCCTTTCAGCCCTTCCTCCACAAGTGGTCCCAGTATTGACGTTTCTTTCTGATCATTGGCATTCTGAGAAGCATGAGGTGCATTGCATGTCTTCGGTGTTAGGATTTGAAATCCTGATGGATCCTGGTGGTGAAGGATGACAACCAAACATGTTTTCATATACCTGTTGGCATTCTGGGCATCCTCATTTTAGCAATGTCCATCTATAGGTCCTTTGCCCATTTTTAATGGGCAATTTTTCTTCTTGCAATTGAGTTGTTTGAATTCCTTGTAAATATGGAATCTTAACCCCATATCAAATGTACAAACTGTGTATCTTTCTCCCATGATTTAGATGGTCAGTTTCCTCTGTTTGCTTTGCTATTTAGAAATGTATGCATTGGATGCAATTCCATTTCTCTCTCACTCTCTCTCACTCTCTCTCTGTCTCTCTCTGTCTCTCTTTCTCTTTTATAACCAACTCTTGCAAGCATGCCCCAGTGATGAAAAAAAGCAAATGATATGAATATTTCAACACATACAATATATTTTAAAATACCTTTTATACTTGCTTGGGAAGACACTATACACTCTCCTATCTGATTTCACTTCTTTATTACTTTTTGCTTGGGTTTATGTTAAAATTCCTTGGCACACTGTGAGAAGTTGGCAGTGGTTCAAAGACAATAGGCCAGTACTAGTCTGCAATGTAAATGTGTATATGTAACCATCCTGACAGGAGAGAAGATATTTTCAAGAGAGACACTTATGCAATCAGACGAGTAAAACAATGAACCCCAAAGAATTCGAATTTCACCAGGAATCTCATGCTTGGGAAGGGAAAGGCTGCTGTAGCCTGATGCCAGCCAGAGAAGAAACTCCCCTCTCAGGAAGAGATTTTACACATATCTTTTTTAAAGGGAGATTCAATTTTTTAAAGGGTAATTTTGTTTATTTGACAAAGTGAAATATATAGATAGAAAGAGACAGAGAGTGTGAGTAAGGGTGTGCCAAGTCTTCCTGTCCACTACCAAGGAAGTCCAGGTTTGTGCGCCACTTTGTGCATCTGGCTTTACATAGGCACTGTGGAATGGAACCCAGGCCAGCAGGCTTAATAATCAAGCACCAATCTCTCCAGCCCTCACACATTTTATTTTTTTTATAATTGACAGGACAAACTGGGAGCCAAGACAATGATGGGTCAATGATAGACAGGACCACACATGACCAGGATTGTTCAGTCATGCACACTTACTGTCCTTCATGGAAACGGAAACCTCATGTCAGGACCGCAAAGATGGATTTGGGGGTTATTAGACCTCCAAAGTGTCCAAGCTTAGCTTGTTGGGGCTTTCACCTTAACAACCTCACTAACTCATAGAGCAAAGGCCTGCAATAAGTTATGTATGAATTTCCAAAAATAATAATAATAAAGAAGGAATGTGGTCATGTATTCCAAAGCTTCCAGTAATTCCAGCCTAGGAATCCAAGGTTAAACTGGCTTTTTAAGTAGATCACCTTAATTAGACACTGAATCACTGATGAGAAAGGGTTTTTCTCAACTTGATCAAAAATTTAGAGGGGATGGGAAGCAAATTTTTTTCCATTTCAGCTCTAAGGAACACAGAAAGAAGATAATGGATGAATTTAACTCAGCAGGACACCAAAGGAAAGAGACTCTTTCAATGAATGGTGTGCAAAGTTGAAGGAGGAGGGAGGAGCCCCCACAGTAAGTGGGAAGGAGACTTGAAAATTACACTTTAATTTTACAATTGCTTTTAAAATTGTGCCTGAGTCTGATCTGACGGTCCAATTTTTCCTCATCCTTCAGGAGAACAACGATACAAGAGAAAACAGTCTCAGGTCTCAAAATAGTATGTTTCAAACACGGAGATCCATGATGCATAGGACACCTTATCATCCCCTACTGTGTATGATTTCAGAGTGTCCCCAAAGCCCAGGTTCACTCACCAGTTTAGAAAGTCATTCACGTATCTGACTCAGTGAGTCTGTTCAGAAGCATGAAGAAGTCACATTCAAAAAAGAAAATCAAAATACCAATGAAAAGTCAAACTGAATGCTGTTGATATTCCTCTCTGGAACCCAGAGCACATTGGTAAAATTTCTCCCTTCAGGGATACAGAGATGGCTCAAGGGCAAAAGCACTTCCTGTGGAAGCATGATGACAGCAAATTCGGATCCCCAGGACCTATATAAAGCCAGACTCAGAGATGAGTGTCTGTAGTCCCAGCCCATTTATGAAAAGATGGGATGGGGTGATAGGAGAACCCCTAAACATACATGGTCAGCTAGCCTGACACAGCAACTTCAAACATCATGAGACCCTGCATCAAGCAAGGTAGGAGGTGAGGACCAGCACCCAACATTGTCAAATTTTCCTTTGACCTTCACACATGGACCATGGAACACACACACACTAACATGCACACATGAGTATAAACCTAAACATCACACACACATACACACACGCACACACACGCACACACGCACGCGCGCGCACACACACACACACACACACACGATTTTTCCTCCATCCTTGTCCACATGTCTTGCATCTTCTGGCCTCTGACACAGGATCATTTCCAGAGCAATAGTTCTATAAATGAGACCTACCCATAAAACCTTGCTGCTAGTTCCTAATCACTATTTCTGACTAATTCATCCAGATCCTCTTCCCAGGGCCACCTCTTCCCCAAACATTTCTGTTTGGGAGACTGTTGTAGTCAGCCACACGCCACTGGGATGAATCTCCAAACCAGGCACAGTTTATGGGAGGAAATGATTTATTCAAGCTACAGAGCCAGAGGATGTCCCATAAAAGTGAAAGAGGCTGGTCCTCTTTCACAGGTCCAAGCAGAGAGAGAAACCCATCACCAACACTACACACGCAACAGAAGACAGGAGGGCCAAAGAGAGAATTTCTTCCCCTTTATATAGTCTTAGAGTGAGGTCTTATAATGCTTCCCCAGACTTAAGGGTTTCCTGAGTCTCTGGAATTTCCTTCCTGCACTGCCCACACAGGAAAGGATGTTTAGTTCTAGCTTCTTTGAACTTCTTTACATCCTGCCCCCTACTGGGAGGCTGCCTTCCTATAAACATTCTCAGAGACCCATCAAAGATATTTAAAAAGATCAAGTTGACAACAAAACCTAATCATCACAGAGACATACTGCCCCCCACCTAGGGCATAGCCTAACATCAGTGCCTACCTGATTCAAGAGTATAATGGTTAATAACTTTTCCCTCACAGTGGCCCAGTTCTTTGCCTAGACATCCTTCCTTTTCCAATACTTATTACTTTGTTGTTGTTGTTGTTGTTGTTGTTGTTGTTGTTTGTTGCTACTGTTGGCAGTGCTGGTGTGTGTCTATGGGTGCACATGTGCCATGGGGTACAAGTGGAGATCAGAGAACAATCTCGATTGAGGTATTTGTGCTCCTCTTCTGTGACAGGGCAATCTTCAAATTGCATCAGCTTTATGTGGGCACTGGGAATTGAACCCAGGCCGGCAAGATCTGCAAGCAAGTGATTTTAACCACTGAGCCATCTCCACAGTCCCTTCTAATTCTTTCGCTCTTAACAGGTTTCACCTGAATGTAATTTCTCAATGAATGCTTGCACCAGAATCCTTCTTGAGGCGCCAGAACATGGAATAGTCCAGCCACCAGGGACCATTGCTTGGCTTCAGCAGTAAAAACACCTTCCTCCTGCACAATGCACCCAGAAACCCATTGGGAACCTGGGATCCCCTCTCCTCCATATAAACTATAAGTTCACCCACCCGACACCAAACAATAAACTTGTTTTCTCCAGACCTTAGCAGCCATTATTTATGATCAGTGCCTATTCCCAGATGTTCTTAGATGGATCTGGGACCATAGCAGCCGGGAGCCATCAAGCCTGTATCAGGTTTCAATGCATGCACACCACCCACATTGTATCCTCCTAGTGAATTTTAGGGAGAAACCCCTACTTACCATTTCATGCCTATATATAAGTGGGTATGCATATGAGTAGAGTCAGAGGCATTATGGGAAGGGTCAGGGGAATAAAGAAAAAGTTATCTTCTAACCCAAACCTGTCAGTCAAGCCAGAGCACCACCCAAACTAACTACACCCCTAGCAACCAATTCATCTTCCCCAAAAAATCCTTTAAAGAGAAGATCCAGATAATAACTGTCCCTAAGTACTCTCCACTAGGGTAGGTGTTGTTCCCTTGGATGCACATGTCTCACAACTTTTTGTTGGTTGGTGGTGGTGAGGGTTTTTGTTTGTTTGTTTGTTTTTGTTTTTGTTTGAGGCTGACCTGGAATTCACTTATGTAGTCTCAAACTCACAGTGATCCTCCTAACTCTGCCTCCCAAGTGCTGGGATTAAAGGCATGTGCCAGCATGCCTGGGCCAAAACTCACCCACCATAACTCAGGGAACTGAGCAGAAGAGGGGTGGAAAGATTGTAAGAGCCATGGTGGGGGAGAATATCCAGAGACATTGGCCCCCTCATCAAAAACACGCAAAGTATGTGTGTGTGTGGGGGGGGGACCTGGCTACCTCCTGTGCTATTTACAACCCCCTACCCCCTGGACTGATCCAGTACACCCACAAGGAGGGTCCCCAGTGAGTTGGGCACAGAGAGGATGGAAATGAGGGTATTATCATAAGATTCTCTCATACATTGTATCTAATTGAGGATAATAAAGATATCAAAAAATGTCTTTCTGCATAATTATTTGTGTGCATGTTTCTTCAGTTCTCTGAGTAAGATTTCAAGAACCTGGAAACACACAAATAGAGAAAGAGAGACAAACAGAGAGTAACACTCTGGTGACTTCTTGCTTCTAGAGAATCTGATCTAAGTTACTCCAGTGAAATACTAATATAATAACAATAACATCAGGGGCCTCCAACATGGGCTGTGATTATAGCTCAGTTGGTAGAGTACTTGCCTAGAATGTATAGGACCCTGGGTTTAGTATCTATCTGGCTCAGAGATCACACCATTTGGGGGAGAGAGAATTATCAGTGGTTCAAGGCCAACTGGTTCAGGAGGGGAGAGGTGGTTCATTTGGGAGAGCAGGGTGAAATAAGCTGCCTTAGTTGTTGTTGAGGCCTGGATCGATGGCCTGGCAAGCAGGGGAAGAGAGAGAGGAGGGGGTGGAAGATGGAGAGAGAGAAAGAGAGGGAGGGAAAAAGGGAGGGAAAGCAGGAGAAAAAAGAAATAGGAGGGAGTGAGCTAAACTGGAAGGCTAGGGATAGAGGGGAAGGTACCTGTTGAGAGACAGACAGTAAGGAAGTAAGGAGCTGGGATGGGGAGAGAGGAGAGAGAGAAAAAGAGAGAGAAAGAGAGAGAGATATAGAGAACACATACCTTATTTCAAAAAGGGGTGGAAAGAGAGGGTGAGGAAAATCTCGGGGACTTCCACTCTGTGAAGAGAGGACCTTGGGAACCCTACATTGGTGTGAACTTGGGAGAAGTGGCCCAGAGGTATCTTCTAGAGCATGTACATGTGGTAGGGAGGAGATAGAGGAGAGAGAGAGAGAGAGAGAGAGAGAGAGAGAGAGAGAGAGAGAGAGAGAGAGAGAGAGAGAGAGAGAATACAGGCAGATGCTTTAGGACCCTAACATAACTCAGGGTGTGATCATGCATGTCTGCATCCCCAGCACCCAGGAGGTAGGGGCAGGAGGTTCAGAAGTTCAAGGTTTTTCTGGGTAACATAGTATGTTGAAGGACCAGGACTCCAACAACAAACAGATGAAAACTATAACTTCAAACAAACTAGCAGCTTCAATTTCCTGAGTGTTTCTTACTGCCACACGTCCTAAGAACTTTGTGCTAACTGCCTTTTTTAACCTTCACAAATACCTGGGTTTGGGGAAATGGCTCAGCAGTTAAAGGCACTAGTTTGCAAACCTCATCAACCCTCCTCATCCCCAAGCCAGTTCAATTTCCCAGCTGCATGAACATACAAAAATAAAAAAAGACAATAAATTCATTTTAAAAAAATAAAACTTCACCACTCTCATGAGGTCACTGCTATTCTTATACCCATTTTGCTGAAGAGGATTTCTATGCCTAGTGAGGATTAACAAGCAAGAGCTAAAAGAAAATAAAGTCCCTGTCACAACACATAGTCCCTGTCACACAGCTAATAATGGACAAAGTGAAAACCTAGACAGTCTGGCTACAGAGTCCAAGTTCTCAGCCTGTATTCTACTCTATTCCAAATTTTAATACATTTCACACTCACAAGATTTTAAAAATTAATCCATTCATTGTGACATTTCCAAATTTAAGCCCTCCCCCACCCAAAGTGGAACAAAAAAGGTTTCCTTAAGTAGCTGGCTTCAATTGGGCTATGGGATGTGAAAAAAATGAGAAGAAATAAAGACTGAAGATTCATTGAGGGCCAGCTTCTGGTTTATAGGGTGCTGGTAACACAAGGAGAGGAGAGGAAGGAGTCCTGCCACTCACACTTCAGCTGGGCTCAGGCGGCAGGAAGTCAGAGCTCAAAGCACAGACTTCAGAGTTCTCCTGGTTTACAGTCTGGCTGGAGGAATGCTCACATTCCAGCACGGCACCATATTTGGACACATGAGACTGGTTCTGAGGACCAAAAGGTGCAGCCTCACATGCAATGTCTCTTCAATAGGAAGATTCTCAGGGTGCAGGACAGCCAAAGAGAAAGCAGAAGGCCAGCAAAGGGCAAGAGAGATGACCCAGTAGTTCACAGGTCAAGCTGAGCACAATACCCAGCACCCACATAAAAAGTGAGGCGTTTCCACTCATATCTGTAAGCCCAGTCCTGGTATGTGTGTGTTTCTGGGGAAAGGGGAAGGGGTGGGTGATGACCGGATCACTAGGGATCATTGACCAAAATAATGGAGCACTGGGTTAAGTGAGATTTTTCATCCCAAAGAAACAACCTGGAAAAGGAATAGCAGAAGACACCTGATATTATCCTCAGGCCTCACCTGCATGCACACAGGGTCTGTATCTACACATACACACACACACACACACACACACACACACAAAATCAGAGAGAGAGAGAGAGTGAGAGAGAGATAAGTAAATTCTATACAGCATACACACAAACAATACCATACAAACTACACACATAGGCCAAAATAAACAAAAAGCTAGAAAACTCCTTGTAGAGACTTACTATGATCTGGATTCACTTCCACATAAGCAAAGAAAGGAAAGACACCTTTAGCTTTTTGGTTTGGAAGAGTGATCTTCTAACAGAACCATAGCTCTTCCCTGGCCCCCCCAAAAATTCAATGGGGTTAGAAAGATATGTTTCTACTTCAAATTTTTAAGCAAATTTAGAAAAATGGGAATTCTTGTGTGAATATAATTTGCCAATTACTTTAGTTGAAGATAATAAGGGAAAGAGATAGTAACCAGGGAGTTTGGAGGAAGGTAGAGGTAACCAAAAAGGCAGGATTAATACGGAAATTCTGATAACAAAATCTAGGAGAGATGAGAAGAAAGATGAGACCAAATAGGGGCCAGATTAAGAGACTAGAAAGCACTGAAAAAAATGTAAGCTCCTACTATGTGTAATTTAAAATAAGCAAGACACCCATAACCACAGCCAATCAGTCAACACAGGATAAACCAGACAGACACCAATGTTTTCAACACAACCTAAAGCAGAAGTACAGAGACCCCTATGACCTCAACAATCAAGCAGCCTTAATACTCACCCACCATGACTCAAGGAACTGAGCGGAAGAGGGGGCAGAAAGATTGTAAGAGCCATGGTGGAGGAGAATATCCAGAGACATGGCCCTCCTCAGTAACAACATACAAAGGGGGGTGGAACCGGATTGACTCCTAGGTTATCCATAACCTCCTACCCCATGGACTGATCCATACTGCCCACAGAGGAAGATATCCAGCTGACTGGGAACAGGGACGAGGGAAATTGGGGAAATGGGGATACCAACTCATTATTTGTTCATTCATTTTATCTAATTATGAATAATTTAAAATAAGAAACTTCATACCCTGTATATTTTGAATATAAGGCAGAATTCAACTTGCTTCTTCCTGCTTGATTATTTTGGAGAATCTTGTTGTTGTTGATTTGTTCTGTTTTGTTTTATTGCAAAATTCTGGAGCGGTTTGGTCCAGCTGAAATCCTCTCATCTCTGGAATCTTAGCGTGGCCAGCCCCTCTCAGATGCTGCCTATAGCTCAAAGCAACATGGGGTAATATGACGTCAAGGACTTTGAACTAAGTCCTAGTAACCGATAAGAGGAGGGAAATAGTGGTGTGAACGATAACTGCCCAATTTTTTACCAAACAAACCAGAGTGTCTACATGGCTCTGCATGAAAGAGACTGAGGAATGTGCCTGCAGAGGGACATGGGAATTTAGAGTTAATATCTATGTTATAAAGTTTCAATGAAAGGGGCCAGGAAGATGGTTCACTGGTGAAGAGTGATTTCCATGCCAACCTGAAGCAGCCTGATAGTTACCTGAGTTCAGTTTCCCAACAACTATGTAAACATCTGGGCATGACCACACATATCTGTAACCTCAGTCCCATGGGAAGTTGAAACCAGAGAGTCCCTGGGACTTGCTGCTCAGCCATTCTGACAGCAAAACAGCAGCTCCAGGTTTCAAAGATCATGCAGATGAGCTATGGAGGGGGGCAGGGAAATTCTCCTCTGGCTTTCAGATGCTAATGGAGTATCACATGTACACATAGATGTGCACACAGCATACAAAAATCACACATAACGCACACACACACAACGCACAAAACAGTCAACTGTCAACAGTCAACTTCTGTAATCCCAGAGCTGGGGGGGATAAAGACAGGATCCCGGGGCTCACTCACTACCTGGTCTAGTTGAATAAGTAACCTTGAGTCTCCAGGTTCAGCAAGAGACCCTGTCTCAAAGAGTAATGTGAAGAGCAACTGAGGAAGGCTCATCATTATCTAGCCTCCATGTGCACTCAAATACACGTCTACACACACACACACACACACACACACACACACACACACCTGCACATGCACAAACACACACTTGTGCCAACACATGCAAACACACATACATGCATACCGCAAACACATACACACACGAAAATACAATTAAACCTCAAAGGCATTAAATATGTATATGTAGGTGATATCCTAGAGACAGAGCGAGGGAAGACCCAGTGACATGTGTTAATTTGGAACAACAATGTCACCAACAAGATAGTCAGAATAGCTATGGTACAGATTAGAAGCAAGGTAATTTTGCTGGAAGGTAGCCAGCTAGGGACTGGCCTTTGGAAACATAGAAGTCCCTCTGCTTTGGCAGGATTAGAACTGCAAACTGATTCAATCTCATCCAAGGTGGTGGTCAGCAACTGTAGCAGCTTCCTGCTCTTCTTCAATGTTTCCTGAGGTTAGAATTCCTGAATCACTGTTCCTCCTGAGCCCATCAGCCAATCAGGGTCTTCCCTATATCTGAACCCACATAATGGTAAAGAGATTTATTCAAATGTATTCAAATTAATGTACTATATGTTTGAGAGTGATTCTTTCCAAGGCTGTTCTTCCCCAAGTGAGAGAGGATTTTTTTCCTATCTTTTTGAGGCATTCTTCTTGGCTTGGAAGGTTTCCTTTTTCCTCTCTCCTATTTTAACTCTACCCTTAATAAATTCTCTATTAACTTACTGTCCTCTGAGTCTGCCATTTTCAAGTTTGACAAGGACCCGAGGCTTGGGGGGTCATGAGCCTGGGGGTCTTCTGCATAATTTTGGAGGTTTCATCACTCCCAGAGCTCCAGCCCCAGGATATCACCAAAACATTAGAACATGCCTGCATTGATTATAAATTAGCTGATGTTCTAGATTCCCTTGTTCCCTATCTTCTCTCCAGGGAATCCAGGAACCATAGGCTTTCCCGATATCCAGCAAGAGCAAATTAATATGGGGACCAGTGCAGGCCCAGCAATCTCTGTGAATCTATAAATATGAATGGCCTCATAGTCAGGAAAACTTCATGCTCATGAAGTTTTCTGAGCAAATAAAAATTACAGAATGGAAATGAGCATAGAGGAAATTATAGCCCGTTAATAAAAATAAAATATATGTCTAAGGAATTTCTGATTTTCCTTTTGATGGAAAGTTTCTCAAGCATTACTTTTCACATTATGAGAGTTTTAGGAATTTAATCATTGGATTTAGAAAGACATGTTTCGACTTCAAAAAGTTCATTGTACATGAGGACCCATTCATTCTCCTTGGCTCATGAAGCCACTCAGACACAAGGCAGGATGCCAACTGGAATTCCAACATATTTTAGGAGGGGCTCAACTATATTCTGCTTCTTCCTTCTCAGTGCTGAGAATGTTTGGGCAATGAATGCCCAATTACAATTCTCCAGAATTTATAATCTAGGAATCCTACCCATTGTTCCTTTGTAGAGTGATTTAAACTTTGATAAACTCCCATGGAAGAAAGATTTCTGAATTTTCTTTGTCCAATTATGCTTTGCCCTCTTTTTTTCTGCAATGAACCTTCTCTATCCCATTGTACCATATAGATATGGTGACTCCTTGGGCACAAAATAGTATAGGGTGTAAGACAGAAGCCATGGCTAAAGGACGAAATGAAAACAAGGTCATGTTCTAGTGTTTGGTTATCTGTTTCTGTCTGCCTTCCTTCTGATAAGGGGAAACCTTGGCACAGTTATATTTGGTTTTTACTGTTGAATTCTTCCCTCCTCCCCCAGTTCGTGTCCTCTAATGCAAAAGAATTATACACAGGGACAGAAATAAGTCTTACTACACATTTATTCTAGATTAATTAATTTAGGAAAAGGGGAATTGGATGGGGAAGCCTTCCAGTCACCAAGGGGTCTGTGAAGTTCATAATATCACATGATTTAAGGAAACATGGGATGTTACAGAGTTCTCCAGCCACCAGTGTGGGGAGAAAACGTAGAGAGTTTAACAGAACTTATGTTATTCTGCTAAACAAGCAGAAGAAGAAAAGATAACAGAGCTCCCATCATGAGAAGGAGAGGTTCATGAGGGGAAAAGTCTGGAACCTGTATGGCTGGGGTGGGCCTTACCTTCCTAAGGACTGGATCAGAGGTTCTTCTACTCCATTGCCATGTGGGAAAGAAGCTGGCCTTCTTGTAGGGAAGTTAATTTAAGTTTTCCCCAGGTGAGTCAGAGAGACAGCTGATTGGTTCATATTTGACCAATCAGTTTTAGCCCCTAGGTTGTAGCTCTAGCTAGACACCTCCCACTCAAGGGGAGGAATGGTCCCTGCAGATGCCTGACCCTGTCACACTTCCTTCTTTCTTTCCTTCCTTCCCTCCCCCTTCCATCCCTCTCTTTCCTTTCTTTATTCCTCACTCCCTCCATCATCTTTCTTTTTCTTACTCCTCCCTTTCTTCCTGTTCCTTGCTCTCTTGCATTCTCCCTCTCCTCTTATTATGATCTAGACATTTAGAGAGAGATCTACCTATTTAGAAAGAAATCAAGAAAACAATGAATAAATAAAGTTGAAAGAGATGGAAGGAAGAAAGAAGGAAGGAAGAAAGAAAGAGGAAAATAAATTCTAGCTCAGTCTCAGCCCCAAAAAGTGATCCTATGATTACAGTGGATATTCGCTCAGCTCTAGGCTCAAGAATCCAACTTATTTTTTCATGTATTTTGCTTTACAAGGGATCATATTTCATATGGACATTTAGTGTCTGCATTAGACTTTTCTCAAATCCTAATGCCAGCTCAGAGTCTTTCTGAAAAAAATACCAGCTCCTTGGTAATACCTTTTTCAGATTTTATTTTCTAAGCCTATCCTTTGAGATGAGACAGTAGAGTTTTAAAAGATATTGTAAAATTAAAATCTCTTCCTGTTTCAGTTTCTAAGAACTAATGTTGATCTTCATCTAATTATCCTAATTTACTGTACAGTGTTTAATTAAAACTTACCCCAGGCTATCTACTTCCAGGGTTTATTTTTACAGCTTAGAACTTTCAAACATGAAAATGTCTTTCAATTTAAATTAAACACAAAAAACAACAATCATTCACTACAGTTCATTAAGGGAACAAATTTACTTTTTACTCTGAGTTTCCCTGAACCTTAATTCCATTTTTCTTCTCATCTTCATATCTCTCTTTTGATGAAGTTAAAAATACTTCTCGGGATTTACTTTCTCTCTTTTGAATAGTCTGTAAGGTAGTTGGCTCCATCCCTGGGGAGAATGCGCCAAGAGCCTCAGTTGATGCCTGAAACAACATAGGGAGCTTGTGGTTGGAATGTGAAATGTCCCTCCCTCATAGACTCATATTTTTAATCACTTGGTCCCCAGATGGTGGCACTGTTTGGGAGTGGTGGGGATAAACTATGGGAAAGAACTGTGGGACTATATCTTATGGACCTAATGTATAACTTAAAGAATTTTGCTGTGAGATGCTTTTTCTGCTAAATCCCTATCTTGTAACTTGCAATTGTGTCATCACCCTTTTTAGAATAACGTAACTAGATTTCCTCTAGATTTCCTTAGTTTACATTTGGCCTGAAGAGCCCAGATGACCAATGTTGACAAGGAATATTAAGAGATGCTGACTCATCTTAAACTATGTTCTTGGCCTTACTCCCTCAGTGACTTGGTTGCATTCCTGACCCAAACTCATGCGCGCATGAGCAGAATATGCTGACCATGTTGAAGACAACACATTAAAAGCAAGGAGTTACCCACAGAACTGCCGCAGAACAGTTGGAAGCAACAGGTGGGCTTTGTGTGATTGCATTTGTAACACATGCACAGAGAGAGAGAGAGAGAGAGAGAGAGAGAGAGAGAGAGAGAGAGAGAGAGAATTCTGGGTCAGCAGAATCCAACAGTTCATGCCCCTAAATCCCTTCCTTTAACAAATGTTAGAAGAAGAATTATTCAATCAAAAGTCCCTGGCCCTTTGTCCACACAATATTCACCTTGTTCATGTCTTATTTTCTCCTTTCTTATTGGCTGTTGATGTTGCTGTTGCTACTGTTTTTTGCTGTGCAATGAGAACACCATTAAGTGCTTGTCAGCAGAAACTCTAGCGATAGATACACCAGACAGCAGCAGGTTTATTCTTGGTTTAAACAACTTCATTGGGCAGTTTTCTTCCTTTCTGACCCTGCCCTGAGAAGCAGCTAGCCCACTCGTGCGCAAATAAATTCCAAAAAAATCAGTTTCTCTAATTCCAGGGAAGTGGTCCAACTGGGCAGGGAAACTTTAGGAGATAGATCCTCACTGGAGAAAGAGGGTCGTGGTGGGTGAGTCTGGAAGTTTATAGCCCTACCCCACTGCTAGCGGGTGCTCTCTCTCTCAATCTCTCTCTCTCTCTCTCTCTCTCTCTCTCTCTATATATATATATATATATATATATATATATATATATATATATATATATATATATCTTTTCCTTGCTGGATACAATATAATCATTCAGCTTCACACTCTTGTTCCCATGCCTCCCCTGCCATGATAGACACTATCCCTTCAAAATGTAAGCCAAAACACACTCTTCCTATTTTGCATTTTTCAGGTATTTAGTCAGAGCAACAGGTAAATGAATATGGTACCGAATCCTGTCCATACTCTGACGCTTACTGTATGCACATATCTCACAGGTGAAGCAAGGTAGGAGATTAATAATGATGTCCAAATGGAACGATGATAATGATATAATAAAGTGATGTAAATATCAGACCGCCATTCCTGATTACAGTAGATTGCATACTATCTTATTATACTGTACTGTATTGTGAGGCTATGGTTGACTGTGGTCACCTGAAATATCAGAGAGTGGGGGAAAATGTATGAAAGGGATTGAAGTTGTATGGTTCTGTCAGAAATGGCAGTTTGCTTTCTAAGTTTGGGTAGACTATACTCAAACAAACAGCTAACTGAAAGACCAGAGTAGTTTCATTCAGGAAGTGACAATGATGTCATGGCTGTGATTGAACATGTGGTATCACGTGGCTTTTAGTCCTTTGGGCCCAAGGGACTCAGGGAAGGGCAAACTGGAAGCCTACAACCCACAGTTTACCACAGGATGCATTTGGAAGAATTGATCTCTCTTACACCCACCCACACAGGCCTCTGACTTAATCTGTCAGCAGATAAAACACTGTGATTTCTAAATCCTCCTTGGTAGAAAACTCCTTCATCATCTTGAGCTAGCGGAGACTTATTGAGCACATCAAGAAAGAACATGAAACTCAAACCCACATACCTGAAACTTGTGACACAGTTTACCCCTGCCAGGCACTTATTAATTCTAAATGTTAACACAATGGCCCCAGCCCTTGATAACAACCGACCCGATTTTACAACCTTGATGTAGCTGTGTTGTTGGGGGCAGGCTTAGGGGGTTATAAGCCAGCTTCCCCTTGCCAGAGTTTGACACACCTTCCTGCCACTGTTTCCAGTGCTGTGGCAGAGGTGATGTCCACCCCTCTGCTCATGCCATCATTTTTCCTGCCAGGATGGAGTCTCCCCTCAAGTCCATAAGCCAAATAAACCCATTCCTCCACAAGCCACTTTTGTTTGGGTTCTTCCTGCGCAGCAACTAAGAAGCTGACCGCAACAACACGCATGCACACACATGAGCACACCCATCTGCTGTAGCTGTTACCTTCTCTCTCGTTGCATTGAAAAAACACCCACCAAGAAGCTGCTTGTAGAAGGAAGGGGTTTATGTCAGCTCATAGTTTTGCAAGGAAGTTTCATCATGGAGGGGAAAGCATGACAGAGCCGACATCTGGGCATTACATCTCCACAGCAGCAGGGAATAAGACAAGCTAACTCACTATGAACAGCCAGTGGGGCTTGATTAATAAACCTCATCAACATCCCCAGTGACATGCTTTCTCCAGCAAGGCTCCAACCCCCAAAAGCTCTACATGTGAGACTCAATCACAAACACATGAGACTATGGGCAACATTTCACGTTCAAACAACAACACCTACATACACATACAACCACATGCACAACACACACACACACACACACACACACACAAATTTATATGTCTGTGTCACATCATACATGCCATACATATGTACATGCATCCATACTACAATGCTCTAGAAAGCATACTAGGACATTCCCTTAGGATCTGAAGCTTGAGAAGATACACAGGTGATGGGAAGACAATCCCTGAGTTACCTCATGCCCACCATTACTCTTCTTCCCCAGTCTCTTCACAGTGTCTCCATTTGGTGATGTCTACAGAAAGCAGATTCAAGGGACCACTATCCCCATGGAATACAGAACAGACTAAGTAGGAGGCAAAGCCTTACAAGAAGCATGTGTTCAGAAAAGAATTTAGAATCCTGATGATTGTAGAGAAGGCCACATGCTTGCACCTTTCTCTGGATAAAGAAAACAGTACTGCCTCCCTTTGGGTTGCATAGAAATCTTGGGGGTTGCACTGGAGTCAGCCACTCAGTCAACCAAGTCTTTTAAAAATTATTCTAAAAAGGTATGGTGCTTTGTCTAAAAGGGATTCATTCAAGTTAGTGAATGTCATTCGGTCTTGTTTTATGTGTTGTGCCAGCCACTGAATTCTCCATGGTAGACTGTAAGCTGCTTGTATTAGCTTTCTGTTGCTGTGAAATAAATTATCACCTATTTAATGGCCTAAAACGACACTCATTTATCATCTTATGGTTTCCATAGGACATGAATCCAGGTACAGCTTAGCTGCTTTCCCTGCTCAGGATCTAACAGGCTATAATTGAGGTGTTGGCCAGGGTCATGATCTCATCTAGAACTTAACTAGGGAAAACATCCACTTCCAAGTTCATCTGAGTGTTGGGAGAATTTGTTTCCTTTAAACCATATGAATAGGAGCCCCAACTTACTTCTTATCAGTAGTTAGAGAAAAGCTGTCTTACAACCCTAGAGGCTGTCCTCAACTCTCTGCTCTGTGGCCCTTTCTATAAGGCTGCTCACAGTATACCTGTGTTAGCTTGACCAGCTAGAGATTCTCTTGCTCCAGTTTACTATGAGTAGATGATAGTCTTCATGTTGCTGGGATGGACATCCAAATCAGGCAGTTTAGAGGAGGAAAGGGATTTATTTCAAGCTTACAGATCCAGGGGAATTTGCATAGATGGTGAAAGATGATTTCACAGATCCAAGCAAAGGAAAAAAAAAAAAACTACAGCAATCAAAACACCAGCACCAGCACGCACAGCAAAAATCCCCAAACACAAGCCAGCAGCTAGCAGAGCCCCCACCCCAGTTCACACTGCTCTCCACACCTTTGAGATGGAAACAGATCTGCCCCCAAATACACCTTAGGGATGGGCTCTAGGATCTGCCCCCAATAACACCTCCTCCAGCCAGGCAGCTGGAGATCCAAGGCAGAAGCTTTAACAAAACACCTAAGTCTCTGAGGGGTACACATTCAAAATAGCACCATAATATTCATGATTGTCTTACCTCAGTATTGGGACTAAAAGTCTATCACCCATCCTAGCTTAAAGGAGTCTTATATAACATAATGGAACACACACATTTTCTGCCTTATAACTTAAGGTAATCAAGGAGCTAATGAGAGTCCATCCCCTTTGCTCTATTCTATGGGTTAGAACCAAGTCTCAAGGTCTGCCTGTCCTCAAGGGGTCGAAATAAAACAAGGACATGGCTCACGAGAAGGTCACTTTCCAGTATGTCTCTATACAACTTCAGAAGGTTACCTTTAGGCATTGCTTATGTTCTTAAATGTCTGGGAAATCATAGTTGTTATTCCTTATGTGGTGGCTTGAGTCAGATGCCCCCCTAAAACTTATATGTTCTGAATGCTGGATCCCCAGCTGATGGCAGTTTGGGCATTAGAGGCTTGCTGACAGAGATATGTTGTTGGGGGCAGGCTTATGGGTGTTACAGCCAGCTTCCCCTTGCCAGTGTTTGGCTCACTCTCCTGCTTCTGTTTTTACCTGGTGCTGGCCAGGAGATGATGTCCAGCCTCTGCTCATGCCACATTGTCTCCTATAGTTATGAAGATTCCCATGAGTCTGTAAGCCAAAATAAACCGTTTCCTACCACCAGCTGCTTTTGGCCATGTGTTCATATCTCTCTCTCTCTCTCTTCCTCTCTCTCTCTCCCTCTTTCTCTCCTTCTCTGTCTCCCTCTCCCTCTCTCTCCTTCCCTCCCTCCCTCCTTCCCTCCCTCTTATCTCTCTCTTCCTCCCTCCCTCCCTCTCTCTCTCCTTCCCTCCCTCCCTCCTTCCCTCTCTCTCTCTCTCTCTCTCTCTCTCTCTCTCTCTCTCTCTCTCTCTCTGCTTCCTGGTTGTGGACTGAATGTGACCAGCTGCTTTATCCACCTGCTATGTCTTCTCCATCATGTGTCCCCTCAAACTGTAAGGGGGAATATTCCCTCATTCCACCAGTTGCTTTTGTCAGGTATTTTGTTGAAGCAGAGAGAAAGGTGACTAATATTCCCAGTATACATGGAGATGGGAGATACTGGGATGGTGGATGGTACTGGTGGCCATTCTCTTCTTAGATTAAACTGACAGACAACATATGTCCCAGGCTCTAGAGATAACTAACAGCAGAGGCTCACCTACATAGACAAAAGAAGTGACACAGGGGTCATTGTACTATTTGGGAAAATGGTCCAAGTTGGAAGTCACCTCTCTCTCTCTCTCTCTCTCTCTCTCTCTCTCTCTCTCTCTCTCTCTCACACACACACACACACACACACACACACACACACATCGAGGTGTCACAGGCCAGGCTGCAGATGGGGTTTGTTTGACATATGTATCACTTTTTAAATGAAACACATGTCATCATTTTCAGATGAGATCAGGTGCCTTCAGGGTGGTATGAGTGGTATGGCCATAGACTAGTCTTCAACATTTTCAAACCAGGAAACTTCACAACAAAATTCCAGATGATTTTCTCTCTTGAAGTTGTGATTACCATTTGGATATGACCTATGAGGAGCTCTTTAAAGAGAAATATTCTTTGCAATCCAGCTTAACCATGTCCCTCTGTCTTCAGAAAACTGAGTTGTAGCCTCTAGTGAAAGACAACATTACAGGGGGGAGAGGATCCAGATATTTGACTAGGCTTTTTGGAAACATAGGAAAAGAGTAACCTTCAGAAGAACAGGCAGGTACCTAAATTCTGGGAAATCTCTAGATGTGAGAAGCTTTCACCAAAAATGGGCTCTGATATAAGAAAAACCAGATTTAATTGCCAAGAAAAATCCAAAGATTTTGTAGAGGGACATGGGACACCTAGAACAGAAAGTGCCGATCCTAAGTAGGTTAGCCAAAAAAAAACACAATAAAATAGAATAGAATAAAAAGTCATTGCAGGTATGTGAGGGGCATACAGGGCTCAGAGGTCCTGTCTTATGTACCACAGATCCTCCATGGGAAGGCTCTGGACTCTTCTTCTCAAACTGGGACACTCTGAAAGGCAGCAGTCTTTCTACCACCAAGGCTGGGCAGAGCTCCATCCCTCAGAGTGGATTGGCTAAGAATTGAGAAATGAAACAAACCATCAGTGGTCAAGATAGCCACTTCCCATGAAGATAGAGGGATGGATAGATATTCCACTTCTCTTAATTCTTCAACTGCAAAAATCCAAATTTGTTTTGAGAACTACATTATGTGATTTTCTTCAGAGTTAAGGTACCGAATAGATTGTCTCCTGCTTCCCTGAAATGTAAAATAGCATAATAACATTTCACGCATACTAAAAGCCATGAATAGAGAGGTTCTTGAATAAGCAAAGAGACCCAGTTCCAAAGAGGAAGTTATTATTTTATGACTTTCCTCCAAGTGGTAGCTAAAATGAAAAAATTAGTCAGCTTTTTGTGTCCTTAAGTTACTTAACCTTGTGTTCCACCAATCACAGATCAAAAATATTTGGGGAGGTCTATCCTGAGCATGTGCAGAGTTTTTGCTTGTCACTTTCTGAACAGTATGGTATAATGTCATTTTATAGATATTGCAAGCAATCTAGAGACTGTTTATATGCATGGGAGGTGTGCATAGGTCATATGCAAGTGCTATCCCATTTTACATAAGGAACTCGTGCACCCTCTGATTATGGTATCTGTGGGGACCTGGAATGAGTCTCCTGTGGAAGCATAGGGGAAACCTTATCCAACTATAAAGTCTCTTTTCCTGCTACGGTCAACTATCCTCACTGTTCTTATTTCTCAGTCATCCTCTATTCAGATATAGGAAAGATCAAATTCTTGCTAGTAAAGTTATGAATAGATGAACTTTCTGGAAGTTAATTTCTAATGTTTGGCTTCGGTGATGGTGAACTTCTGTTGTCAACTTGATCAGAATTGGAAACAAGAGACATACCACTTGGGTGGGTCAGAGAGGTTGTGTCCTGAAAGAATTACCTGAAGGAGGAAGTCCTTCCCCCAGGATAGGCATTACTTCTGGTGGTAGAGCCATGGTGGAGGAGAATATCCAGAGACATTCAGTAACACCTCAATAACACCTCAGTAACAACATACAAAGGGGTGGAACCAGGTTGACTCCTAGGCTATCCATAATCCTTTACCCCATAGACTGATCCAGACTGCCCATGGAGGAGGATATCCAGATGTTTGGGGACAGGGAAGAGGGAAATAGGGGAACTGGGGATACCAACACATTATTTGCTCATTCAATGTATGGATAAAGTATCTAATTATGGATAAAGGGGAATGTCATGGTTTGATACAGGTGTCCCCCACAAACAATTGAATGTGTTCTGATAGATCGATCCTCAGCTGATGGCAGTTTGGGTTTTACAACCTCGATGAAGCTGTGTTGTTGGGGGCGGGCTTATGGGGTCATAAGCCAGCTTCCCCTTGCCAGTATTTGGCACACCTTCCTGCCGCTGTTTGCACTGCTGTGGCAGAGGTGATGTCCAGCCCTCTGCTCATGCCATCGTTTTCCCTGCCAGAATGGAGTCTCCCCTCGAGTCCGTAAGCCAAATAAACCCATTCCTCTACAAGCCACTTTTGTTTGGGTTCTTTCTGCGCAGCAACAAGAAAGCTGACCGCAACAGTTTTGGTACCAGGATGTGGGGTCATCTGTTGCTGCTAAAACCCTGATCTTGTGGCTTTGGGTCTTCTGGAAGTGATCTACAGGAGGAATGTGGAAGGACTTGAAATCTTGGCCTAAGAGATGCCTCGCAGTGTTGTGAGTAAAGCTTAATGGATCATTCTGGTCAGAGCTGAAAGACCTGAATGTAATGAGAACTATGGACTGTGAGGTTTGGTTTACGAGGGGGAGAAAGAACTTTATCAGGACTGTGCCAGAAGCAGTTTATGTGAAAGGCTTGCTGTGTTCTGCCTGCCTGTGTCCTGGGAACCTGTGCAGGGTTGTGTTAAGTAAAGATGGACTGGTGTGAGCAGATGGAGATGGCACAGAAAGAAGATCTTTGGGTCGAAACTGCTGCCCGTTCACCTGCAATTGTTTGAGAGATGAAAAACCATTGAGATTGGGCCAGCTGGTCTGCACTGGAACAACAGGAAGAATGCAGACTCTTTGAAGTAAGGGGCCTGAATGCTTTGATCCCCCCTGGATTAACAAGTTGGTAGCCCACCTGGTTCTGTGGAATGGAGATTGGTTAGAAAGAGAGGGTCATTGGATTTGCAACAGTTTTGTTTTTGAAAAATGGCCATCGGTGTATGAAGCAGGTATGCTAGGTTGCCTGCATGGAAGCCCGATGGAGCCATGAGGATGAACTGTGAGTTGCAATGGAGACCCAAAGAATTCCAGGACTATGGATGGGTGCCAAGGCGAGCTGCCTGCACCGGATGACATTTTCCCGGACTGTAAATAGCCAAGCTGGAGGGGCGGAATTGAATCTCCAAGAGACTTGTGTTATTGGTTAGAATCATTGAGCTTGGAGTTAGAGATTGATGGTGCCCTGTTTGGTTTAAATCTTGTATTGGTCAATCTGTTTTTGCTGTGCCTCATGTTTTGCATTGTGAATGTTCTGTGCCATTATGGGTTTATTTTTGGTATTGTGGCTCAGTTAAAAGCTGCGGGAACTTAAGAGTTGAGCTGAACATATTGTGTTTATATCTTGTATGATTATTAGTTTGTGGGGGCCAGGGGCGGACTGTCATGGGTTGATACAGGTGTCCCCCACAAACAATTGAATGTGTTCTGATAGATCGATCCTCAGCTGATGGCAGTTTGGGTTTTACAACCTCGATGAAGCTGTGTTGTTGGGGGT
>PVHP010026352.1:0-24716 GCA_004024765.1 Zapus hudsonius
TCCAGCCACTGCAAATGAACTCCAGACACATGTGCCACCTTGTGCATTTAGCTTTATGTGGGTACTGGGGAATCGAACTTGGGTCCTTCTGCTTTTACAGGCAGACACCTTAACCACTAAGCCATCTCTCCAGCCCTGAAAGCAATATTTTAAAAGAAACAACTTGGATAATATAACACAACATCCATGGATTATTTGATATAAGCAGAATCAGAATAAAACCCCTAGATGGCTCATTGACATGGAACATTTTAAAACTTGCACTTTAGAGAAAGTGCAAATCAAATATGAAGTCAGCTACTCCGTGGGAAAGTCAGGAATGCCTGCGAATGAGCTCAGTGTCACATTTTCTACTTTGACACTAGGAAATCAACCATTTTCACTGAGTTCAAAATGAATGTAGATGACCTATACTTTGCTTTCATTTTTTCCTCTTGTCTTTTCATTTTCCTTTCTTTCACGTTGGATATGTGTGCTCAGCAGTCAGCCCATCAGAGTTGTGAGCTCTGAAGTTAGCTCTTCTCTCCGGAGGCTTGTCGTCCTCCCTTGGCCACCACCGCTCCCCGTTCGAGGCACTGGCTGCCCCCAGCTCCTGGGGCCAGGCTTCCTTGGATTGCTTCTTGAAAACACAGTGAGAAAGAAAACCGTACTTACTCGATTAGCTTGTACATTCTACCTCAAAGGACATTTTCCCCAAAGTGGAGCAGGTGTTTCAGGAGTATGAACTCTTAAGTAAGATGAAGTGCTTGCCCCACTTAACGGTCGCCGCTGGGCTGATCCTTGGATGCAGAGCATTATTGCACCTTTGGCTCTCGGGTGCTCCGACTGTTTTTGCTGAAATGGTGTTTATTATCTCCTTAGTAACCTCTGGTTGTTTGTGACCTTCATATGTAGCCAGCATCTGTCTGCGAAATTTCCACGCTCTCATTTGCCCTGTGAAGGAATAACACCTTTCTCTCCTGTTTTGCTAGTTCTTTTTTTTTTTTAATTTTTTAAAAAATATTTTATTTATTCATTTTGCAAGCAGAGAGAGATAGAGATAGAGATAGAGAGAGAGAGAGAGAGAATACACCAGGGCCACCACCTTGTGGGTCTGGCTTATGTGGGTCCTGGGGAATTGAACCCCGGGCCTTAGGCACTGGAGTCAAGTGCCTTAACCGCTGAGCCATCTCTCCAGCCCCGCTAGTTCTTGTATTAGAGATCTAAGATGTAAGGAGCGGTAAGTAACTGCTTCTCCAGTACTTCCTGTGTTCCCACAGCCGCTGGTCTGTGTCCCCTCTCTGCATCTTGCCCTCTTCCCTCCTTCCTCCATGTCTCTTCCTTCCTCTAACTCCTCCACCAGGTGAAGGTTCTTTTGCCCTTCAGAAGGGACCTAGGGCCTTTTACTTATGAACATTTAAACACCCCAGCGAAGGGGCTGGGCAGGTGGCCCAGTGGGTAGGAGTGCTGGCTTTGCAAGCGTGAGACCTTGAGCTTGATCCCTAGCACCCATTTGAAAAACCAGGCATGGTCGTGCACGCCCATAACCTCAGCCCTGAATGCAGGGAGGAGACAGGAGGATTGCTAGAGCTCACAGATCAGCCAGTCTACCCAAAAACTAGGGGCCTCCCAGGGAGAGAGGCTGGAGAGTGGGAGGACACACCCAGCATCTTCTCTGGTTCTTTTTTTTTCGAGGTAGGGTCTCACTCTAGCCCAGGCTGACCTGGAATTCACTATGTAGTCTCAGGGTGGCCTTGATCCTCTTACCTCTGCCTCCCAAGTGCTGGGATTAAAGGTGTGCGCCACCACGCCCGGCCTTCTCTGGTTCTTGCACAGGCACACACTCAGATAAAATAGATCATGCTTGATAAGCCGGGTACTAAAGCTCTCATAGTTACGTTGTTATTTCTTTTTAAGGTTTAGAGAGACTTGACTAGATGAAGAAGACAAGAGGAAGTTTAGAGAGCTCCCGCTGCAAGGGAGGTGACAGAGGGCAAGGCCTCCTAAAGATCTCATTTTTTGGGTTTAGTCTGTATTTTAAGGTTTCCCCCTAAAATAGGAAATGAATTTGGAAATGAATGATAAATGAATTTGACTTACAAAAGGTACCTTAGCAGGAGGGTGGGGAGAGTCTTTGCCAGGCTGTGAGGTAGGAGGATTGCCCCGAGTTCAAGATCAGCCTTAGCCTACCGAGTAAATTCCAGGTCAGCCTGGGCTAGGGTGAGACCCTGCCTCAAAAAACCAGAGCCAAAGGGGCCTTAAAAGTTAGCTCTCTCTCCCCTTTCTCTACGTTTTCTGCTGTGGGTGATGCCCCCTCCCCCACACTTGTGTCTGACCTCTTGTAAGCCTGCAGAGGCATGGAGCCGGCTCTGTCCCTCCCACGTGCTCTTGGGATGTGGTTCCGGGCTCAGGCTGAGACAGGAGGATGGCAGGTTTGAGGTCAGCCTTATAAACACTATCTCAAGAACTAGGCGGCAGCAGAGCTGGGAGTGCCATTTATGGGTGCCATTGACAGTCTCACCAGTTTCTCTTTGAGCTGGCCTCCCTCCCCTCCCCCTCTCCCACCCTCCCTCCCTCCTTCCCTCCCTCTCTCCTCTCCCTCCTTCTCTTTTCTTCTCTTTTGGTTTCTTGAGGTAGGATCTCACTCTAGCCCAGACTGATCTGGAATTCACTCTGTAGTCTCAGGCTGGCTTCGAACTCATGGCAATCCTCCTACCTCTGCCTTCTGAGTGCTGGGATTAAAGGTGTGTGCCACCATGCCTGGCCTCAAAACCACTTCTGATGAACCAATGAGCTACTTGTACTTCCCGCTTTGGAGTGTTGGCATGTACTGTTGGAATCCAGGAGAGAAGGAAAGGTACTTGTGAACCAATGGGTAAGTAGTGCTGAGACCCCATGGGCATTGACATTGGAGTGTTCTTTTGTTTTTTTAAATGGATTTGAAAAACATTACAAGCAGAGAGAGAGACAGAGACAGAGAAAGAGAGAACATGGACATGGACATGCCAGGGTCTCCAGCCTCTGCAAACGAACTCCAGATGCATACACCACTGTGCATCTGGCTTTATGAGGGCCCTAGAGAATGGAACCCAGGTTGTTGGCTTTGCAGGCAAGTGCCTGAACCTCTGAGCCATCCTTCTAGCCCGACATTGGAGTGTTCTAACTGTGTGGCCACAGCATGGGGTGGAGGGGATGGAGAGGACAGACAGACCACCATCGTTGTGTAGAACTGATGTGCCGTGATGTGGAGTGTTAGGAATGTGCTTTTCCAGACAGTGACTCAGCGATTTCTGGTTTGTACTTCAAAGCAAAACCCAGAATAATCAGAAGTTTTGTGAACTGCTTTAGACATCAATGACTTTTTCCCCCTTGTTAGGTTAATGATTGGCTTTAGAAATGAGATCATTGAGAAGTTGGATATATTTGGGGCCCAAGGACTTAAAGATTGACTTACCACCTGTGAGACAGCCGGCTTGGTACTTTGTGTATCTATAACCCATTGCCTGACTTCTACTTTCTGGTATAAGCTGAGTTTTCATGGGGAGAGGGGCCTCTCTGTCTTTACCTAGTTGTACATTATCAGAGCCTCTGGGAATGCAAAAAGAAAAGAGGAAAAAAGATCACTGGTCATTGTGTTTTTTTCCTGGCCTGTGTGACTCTTTGGTAGTGACAGAGGAACTATATTCCAGTCTGCCAGGAGGAGCAGACACACTCTGCAGGCCATTTCTCTCTCCAGCGCCTGTGTAGTAAGTAGCCCCTGTCTCCTCTCTTCTCTCCTTCTTTCTCTTCCCTCCCTTTGTTCATTCATTTCTTCATTTGTTTTTGAGACGCGGTCTTTGTTACATAGCCCCGGCTGGCCTGTAACTTACTGTGGAATGCAGGCTGGCCTCAAACTTGCGACGGTTCTGCTGTTCTTGCCTCCTAAGTGCTGGGATTTCAGCTGTGTCCACCATGCCCAGCTGCTGAAGCATACACTGGGGACTTTTTTTTTTTTTTTTTTGGTTTTTTTCGAGGTAGGGTCTCGCTCTAGTCCAGGCTGACCTGGAATTCACTCTGTAGTCTCAGGGTGGCCTTGAACTCATGGCAATCCTCCTACCTCTGCCTCCCAAGTGCTGGGATTAAAGGCGTGCACCACCACGCCCGGCTTGGGGACTTTTTTTTGTTGGTTTGTTTGTTTGTTTTTCAAGGTCTCCCTGTAGCCCAGGCTGACCTGGAAAGTACTATGTGGTCTCAGGCTGGCCAGGAACTCACAGTGATTTTCCTACCTCAGCGTCTTGCTGAGATTAAAGGTGTGAGTCACCACACCAGGCCACAGGTGACTTTTATCTTGCCATTGAAAATGGAAAGACTCCCTTCTGTCTAGGAAGGGTTTAAAATAAAACAATTGGGGTATGGCAATAAAAGGTACTTGCTTGCAAAGCCTGATGGCTTGGATTTGATTTCCCTAGTGTCCATGTAAAGTTAGATGCATAAAATGGCATGTGCATCTGGAATTCATTTGCAGCAGTAAGAGGCCCTGCACACCCATTCTATTTTTCTCTCTGCTCACAAATAAATTAATTAAAAAATGTATTTTAAGCCAGGCGAGGTGCTACACACCTTTAATCCCAGCACTTGGGGAGGCAGAGGTAGGAGGATCACCATGAGTTCAATGCCACTTTAAGATGACATAGTGAATTTAAGGTCAGCCTGGGCTAGAGTGAGAGCCTACCTTGAAAAACCAAAAAAAAAAAAAAATTTATATACATATATATATGTATATATATATATGTATATATATATGAAAATGAAAATAGAACAAGTGCTATTCCTCATCCAGCCCAAGGGGCCTGCCTTTTTCTGGTTAGTGCCCTGCTGGACTTGTCCCTCAGCAAGAGGACGTCACTTACCCTCAAGCAGCCTTGGCCTCCTTCTTCCTTCATTTTCATTAGGCAAGACATCCTTCAAGATTTTTGGGCCCTCCTTGGCATTTTATGAACAGAGCTTGCCTGCTAGCTGTTTCTAGCTGTCTTGGTACTTTCGTCTAATCCAGTTTTGCCTCTTCCCCGGGGCACCTTAGAGACTAAAGTCCATGAGGGTTTCGGGCGTACCTGGAATCCCACCCAAGAACCTTCGTCTTCTTACATGCCATCTGCAGGAAGGGCAAGGACACTGTCTGAACCTTCCCTTGCCCACATCCCTGTGGCTCAGGGCCATTGGCAGAGACTGCAGTTAGGTGTCTCCCTCCAAACTGTTGTCACCATTTGATCTGCAGAGCCTTGTCCAACTTGGACTGTCCTCTGGCTGCCAGTCATGGAGGTGTGGGTGGCTCTGTGCTAAGCGACAGCCAGGTCTTCCATAGAGGCGCATGAGCACACAGCAGAGCACTTCTGGAAGGTAGGAGGTTCTCCCTGAGATCCTGGGGCAAGAGGGTGAGGAGGTCAGATCGCTTTGCAAACATTTATGCTACAGCCTTTTGCCAGTCAGAATGCGCATTGATGCATTGAAAGTCTCCAGACTTTCAAAGACTGCCAGAGTAAAGCCAGGGGAAGTCTTGTGGTTAAGAATCCAGGCTCAGCTATAGCCTCATGGCCCTCAAAGCTCCTGGCTCCTAATATCTGTACAGAACACATTTTAGGAAATAGTGATGCAGGTGTCTTGCCGGGGAGGAGCTGGCTCAGCTCGTGGCCAGCCCCCAGCCTGAAGTGTTCAGGTGGGAGGCGAATAGTGCTAGGAGGAGGTGGGAACCCCTCGGCCCACACCTGTTGGGGTCCGTGATGGTCATCGCCAGGGCCAGGCATCTTGAGTATCACAAGGGGCAAACATAGCATCCAGATGACTGGATAGTTAATGACGCTTGCTTGCAAAGCCTCACGGTTTGATTTCCCGGTTCCCATGTAAAGTCAGATGTACAGTGACACATGAGCTCTGGGGCTAAGACTTAGGTTGGTTGTAAGCTTTTTTCTTTTTCCTTTCTGTTTTTCCCCAGGGCTTGAACAGATAGACAAAACCTTTGGGTTGGAATTTCTTTGATACTGTTCTTGGTCTCCAAGGGGATTGTGAATGTCTCATTAAGTGGGTTTTAGGACAGGAGCTCCGGGTGCCTGCATTAGCGGATCATTTTCTAAACTGTACAGTGTTTTGGAATATTAAATTATCTGAAAATTCTCAGATCCTTAAAGCTTGCCTTCCCTTTCCACTATATAAAGTGCACGCATACACACACGTGCAAACTCACTGGGTAAATGGGTCTTAAATGCATTGAGGTTGGGAGGAATGGCTGAAAAAGAAAGTGACATGTAACAGACGGCCCACATATTTCTGAAATTGGATTGCAACCTAAGCTTGCTATTTCTGGGTTTTCAGTTACTTAACATTTTCTGCAAATAATATAATTTGTTGTATTTCATTGCAAACAATTTTGAGACTACGCTAAATGCACTCTGAGGGCTATATAAGGGAAATTATTTCTGATATGCTGGACTTGTATTTGCATTAGAAAAAGCACAAGTTCCATATCCAGTGTTTTTGTTTTTTTAAGGTAGGATCTTGCTTTGCCCAGGACCTGGAATTCACTCTGTGGTCCCCTGCTGGCCTCAAACTCACAGTGATCCTCCTACTTCTGCCTCCCGAGTGCTGGGATTAAAGGCATGAGCCACCATGCCAGATTTTTTTTTTTTAATATAGGATCTCATGTAGCCTAGGTTGACCTCAAATTGGCTATATAGCCAAGGGTGACCTTGAACTTTTGATCCACCTGCCTTTGCTTCTCTAGTGATGGGATTATAGACATGTACCATCATGCTTGGTTTATGCGCTACTGAGGATTGAACCCAGGGCTTTGTGTTTGCTAGGCAAGTACTCTATTGACTGAGCCATATCCCCAACCTTCAAGTCTTTTTTTAAAAGCATTTTTCTAAGAATTTTATATATATATATATATATATATATATATATATATATATATATATATATATATACTGATGTTAAATAAATGACCCATTTATAATTCCTATAGGTGGTTAATTTGAACTTCTCAATGTGTTCTTTTGACTTGTAAATCCTATGCTTGTATCACCAGATTTAGACTTAATTTTAGATGTGTGTGGCCACAGAGACTGTTTAAGCCTGAACTGTGCAGACAGAGGTCTAGACTAATCTGTCCTCCACCAGTGACCTGGAACAAGGCACTTTCTTTGCTCAGTACATCAAGTAGGAACAACTTGAATGGCTCCCTGCTGGCCGTTGGTGTTTGTGAGACCCGGGGCAAGAGTATAAATGGAGACCAGAGGGCTAAATATTTAAATGGTATAATTAAATATTTAAAAGATACATTTAAATATTTTAAAGGTATATGTACCATGTGACTAAATATTGAAAAGGCTTAAATGAAGCCCTGTCTGGCCTAGCCCAGTGTCTGCCAGGGCCTAGAGCCTCCAGTCCAGGCACCTCCTCCCTCCACACCAGGCAGGGTCTGACAGATGTCCTCAGCTGGGACAGGTGGGACTCATGAACTACAGTGACAGCAAAGCCGTGACTTAGCCCCCCGGGGTGACTTTTTTAGGTTGGTCCAACCTCACACATCCCCCAGAGGACACCTGAGCAGAAGCAATCTCTGAGCTGAGTTAGTTGGGGTGCCCAGCCTGTCTGGAGTCCCTCCTCTCCTCCATCCTATCCCTTTCCCTTTCCCTTCCCTTCCTGTCTTTCGAGATGGAGTCTCACTGAGTGGCCTTGGCTGCCCTGGAGCTTGCTGCTGTCCTGCCTCCAAAGTATTGAGATTACACGTACCCCGGTGCCTGTCCTTTGAGGCCCAGGGTAGAGGCTGTGACCTGTGCACACAGGCCTTTCTCCTCACCTGGCCCTCCCTCTCCCAGAGTTCCCATGTGCCACCAGTGAACGATGAGCTTGAGAAAAACATTGTCTGTTTTTGAGCCTGAGATGAACGAATTCAGAGAGCACAGGCCCTGGGCAGAGGCATTCTGGGGATGGTTTGACAGCACCCTTAGTCACACCCCCACCTTGTGTTGTGCTGGCCTGAGCGAGGCCCAGCTGCTGCCTCTGATTCTTGGCTGGTGGGCAGTGCCTTTCCACTGGGTGAGTAGCCAGGCTGGGCGAACAGAGCCCAGATGTGCAGGTAAACAAGGGACATGCTGGTAGTCAGAGCCTGTGGTTTGTCTGCGGTGCATATGGAGCCAGGCTGCTGGTGTGAGGCCTCTTCAGCCCAGGGCGGGTTCTCCTTTTATCTCTGAGGTGATCCTCTGCACGCTCTCTTTCTGGGACACTCGGTCAGGTGGTGGGTCAGTGGGGTTGTACATTGATTTTCATGCATTTTTTCTTGGATTATCTTTTTTTTTCTTTCTGGTATTGGGGATTAAGCCTGGGGCCTCATGGTGGGCATTTCTTTTCTACCTCCCCAGAGAAAGATACTGGTTTTCTCGACTTTGGGTTTCTGCCCATTTTATGTTTTGTTTTTGTTTTTTAGTTTTTCGAGGTAGGGTCTCGCTCTAGTCCAGGCTGACCTGGAATTCACTATGTAGTCTCAGGGTGGCCTAGAACTCAAGGCAATCCTCCTACCTCTGCCTCCTGAGTGCTGGGATTAAGGGCGTGCACCACCACGCCCGGCTTATTTTATGTTTTATTTCCGTTACAAATAGTTATAATTCTTTCATAGCTTCCTTTGCTCCCAGGCAGTGTTTGTACAGTCTGTGCAGGCAGTTAGTTCTGTGACTGTACCATTGAGAGAAGACAGAGCTTTCCTCAGGCCTCTTGCTGACTGGCAGACAGGCACAAGCCACACTTACTGTGAACGAGACACTCATTTTGCTCCTTAGCTTTGGTCAGCACAGTGCTGTGGCCTTGGTGGCTCTTCCCAGCCTACCCCAGGGCCACAGCTCGCCCTTCCTGCAGCCTCCCCTTGGCCAAAGCAGCCATAGATGTGAAAGTCTGTGGTTCATGGATGGCCAGGTCCGCAGGTACCTCCTTTGGAGCTCCGCTGGGCACTCATGACGTTGACAGTGAACGCTGGGTCTGTAAAGTGTGTTCCGGGGACACAGCTGTAAATCCTAATCCAGAGGGTCCTCAGGTCCGCTCTTCAGCCTGTGGTCTGTCCACTCTTTACAAGGCTGTGGGTGGGACCCACGAGAAGCCAGAGCTGAGTCCCGAGGCAGACCATGCTTTGCTGTGCTCCTGGCAACCGTCACCAGCCTCTTGGTTTTTGTTTGGTTGTTGGTTTTTGTTTTTTCAAGGTAGGGTCTCGCTCTAGCCCAGGCTGGCCTGGAATTCACTATGTAGTCTCAGACTGGCCTTGAACTCACAGTGATCCTCTTACCTCTGCCTCACAAATGCTGGGATTAAAGGTGTGAGCCACCACCCCAGGCGCTCTTGCTCTCTCTCTCTCTCTCTCTCTCTCTCTCTCTCTCTCTCTCTCTCTCTCTCTCTCTGGCAAGGTCTCACTCTAGTCCAGGCTGACCTGGAGCTCCCCTGTAGCCCAGGCTGGCCTTGAACTCATGGTGATCCTCCTCAGTTCATGGCAGGCCATCAGCTTCCAGGATGGGTCTGTGAAAAGCTGCTCCTGCCCAGATGGGGCCTGCTGTCTGGTCCCTCACCCGAGAGGTCACAGGTCAGCGCATGGAATCAGCTGTTTCCTGGGACCTAGGAGGCTCCTCTTTGGAGTGGAGGAAAGGGATGGTGACCCTATGTTCACTGGGGCTTTGGTGACCTTGCTTTTCCTTCTGCTTGGGAAATGGGGTCAAGGGCTGCTAAGTGGACTCCCTTCGACCCAGCCCTGCTCCCAGGCCCCCACTTCCTCCCTCTATTCTTGGCTCTCCATCTGCTGACTCCTGAGGCCCTAGTGTCCCTGCCTGGGAGATCTTGGGACCTAGTGTCTCAATGTCAGCCTCCGTGAGCCCTGGCATAGGGCTCCTCACCCTGCCTGGGCAGCTCCCTTCCCCTGCCTCTTCCCACATCCCTTTGCGTCCTTGGGTGCGTTCAGTACACAGAGATAAAAACCCCTGTGCCACGCAGCTCACTTGAAGTTGTCATTTGATGGTCTTGCAAACCCTCCTCCACCACACGTCAGTTTCAGAACATTATCACTATCACCGTGTGAAGAAACCCTGGCTTTTTTCCAGTTGTCACTCTCTTGTTCTCTCAAACCACCTGCCCTAAGCCACCACTTAAAAGAACTTTTTTTTGTGTGTGGTGCTGTGGGTAGAACCTCATACATGCTAGACAAGCATGCCACACTGATCTACATCCTCAGCCCAATATGTGCTTGTGCATATCCTCTGAAAAACCACTGTGAGGCCATCTTTGCAGGATCTCCGGAGGGAGGAGGAGGGAACTTGGGAGTTCAGGCCTCAGGATTTCTAGGCAGCCCTCGGTTAAAGTGCAGAGACGTGCTGTGGGCTCCATGGTGGGTGCTGCTGTTTTCTGTGGCCCTGGGTGACTGCTCAGCCTGACCTGTGCTCTTGGCAGCCGATCCTGTAGCCGTTACCAGTCGGATGTGGGGTCCAGGGCAGGATGGGCAGGGTTAGGTGGGGGGGGGTCACTGGAGAGTCAGAGACACAGTGAGTCAGTGTGCTTTGAGGAGGGACAATGCTGCCTTTTATTTATTTATTTTTTTAGATTTCTGTTTTTTTTTTTTTTTTTTTTTTTTTGGTCTTTCGAGGTAGGGTCTCACTCTAGCCCAGGCTGACCTGGAATTCACTATGTAGTCTCAGGCTGGCCTTGAACTCATGGCGATCCTCCTACCTCTGCCTCCCGAGTGCTGGGATTAAAGGCGTGCGCCACCACGCCGGGCTCAACGCTGCCTTTTAACAGCAAATGGCAGGGTGCATTCTTTTCCGCTTGTGGATTCCAGGTGACCCTGCCAATGGCAGGTACCTAGAGCGGGAGGTGACATCCATATGATGTCGGAGGCCGTACATTTTGATATGGATGACACACACTGGGAAGCAGTCACCTCTCTGTCTCTTAGAACTGACAGGAAGTTGTCATGGTACTTGCTCAGGGCCATTACATGTTCTCTAAGCCCAGTGACCCTCTGTCTCAAAGATGAGGAGCTCGAGGCTGTCCCTTCAGAAGCTGAGGAGCGGGTCATCCCAGCACTGGAGGCAGAGGCAGGAGGATCAGGAGTTCAAGACCAGCCTGGACTCCATGAGACCCTGTTTCAAAAAATGGGTCTGAGGCCAGGTGTGGTGGCTCACACCTTTAATCCCAGCACTCGGGGGAGGGAGAGGTAGGAGGATCGCCATGAGTTCAAGGCCACCCTGAGACTACATAGTGAATTCCAGGTCAGCCTGGACTAGAGCGAAACCCTATCTTGAAAAACCAAAAAAAAAAAAAAAAAAAAAAGGGACTGTTAATTTGACCAGTAGAGGGTATGTGCGTACGTGTGTGTGTGTGTGTGTGTGTGTGTGTGTGTGTCTGTCTGTCTGTCTGTCTGTGTCCCAGGCCAGGAAGTTTTCTAGCAGGAAGAAAGGATGGGGATGCCAGGAACACCCAAAAGCCATGGCTAGGGTCAGACGGTGGTTGTGGCGAGAGGCTGGGGACTTTGGACTTAGTTTGGAAGAGCACTGAGGATTTTTAGAAGAGGGAGTGATACAATGGGGCTTGGGAAGCAGGGCATAGTGGCGCTCCCCAGTCCCAGCACTTGGGAGGTGAGGCAAGAGAAGGGCATCAGGAGCCAAGGCCAGTCTGGCTACATAGTTTGTGGCCACCTGAGTTACCCGAGACTCTGTTTCAAAATTCAAAAACAAATGAAAATCTCAGGTTAAAAGAAATGGGGGCTGGGAAGATGAATAGGCAGTTCTGAGTGAGGGTGCAGACGTGGAAAGCAGGCTTTGGGGTACAGGGTGGGGGAGGAGCCGTGGCGAGCAAGGGTGAGATGCTCTGGGGAAAGGTGGATTCCCTTTAGCTTTTTTTTTTTTTTTTTTTTTTTTTACTGGTCTTCCTGTGTGGCTCTGTGTGGCCAGAACTCAAACATGTGCAAGGCAAGTGCTCTAGCACTGAGCTACACGCCCAGCCCCTTGTGTGCTTTGCAGTGATGGTGTGTCCAACTGTAAGTACCACAGGCACTAAAGGTGTCTCCTGTAAAAACAAAGTGACAGTGGACTCCTTCTGAAGGAAGTAACGTTGTATACTGTGTAAATCTGACGCCTATGCCTTAGAGAACATGTGCATTTTCACAGTTGCCCATTAGTTTGCATTGGGAGCAGCTCAATATTGTCTGTCTGTTATTGCACCTATCTTTCCTTAGTAATAATTATAGCTGGCATTTGCTTCTACAATCTCTATACTCTTCATAAAGTTAATGTAGTCGGGAATGGTGGTCCATGCCTTTGATTCCAGCGCTTGGGAGGCAGAGGTCGGAGTTTGAGTTTGGCTCGGTCAGTAAAGCGCTCCCTGCACAAGCATGAGGACCCGAGTTCAGGTCTCCAGCACCCACACCACGTCAAAGCCAGGTGTGATGGTGCACACCTGTGATCCCAGGAATCCAGCTGTGGTGGTGCACACCTGGATCCCAGGAATCCAAGGGTAGGCTTTCTTGTGTAGATGATGAGGTGGAGAGTGATTGAGGAGGAGAGCCGGCGTTGACCTCTGGTCTCCACAAGCGCATACTCTGACACGTGTCCACACATTTACATGTGCCTGCACACTTATGAATCCATGCACACCACACACATGCACACTGCACACACATGCACGCCACACACACATGCACCGTGCACACCCATACACATGCACACCGCACACACACATGCATGCACACCGCACACACATGCACGCCACACACGCATGCACCGTGCACACCGCACACACATGCACGCCACACACGCATGCACCGTGCACACCCATACACATGCACACCGTACACACATATGCATGCACACCGCACACACACACGCATGCACACAAACACGCATGCAGAAAATTAAAATGTATGTGGTTAAGGTGATAATTCTTTGTTTTTAGGGGGGGTAAGGTCTCGCTCTAGCCCAGGCAGACTTGGAATTCACCATGCAGTCTCAGGGTGACCTTGAACTCACAGAGATCCTCCCACCTCTGCCTCCCCAGTGCTGGGATTAAAGGTGCACACCACCATGCCTGGCTAAGATGATGAAATTTTTAAATGTATTTTACCACAATTTAAAGAATTGAATGGGTACCCTTTGTATTGCTCCATGTGGGCCTTTCATTTAATTATACTCTTTATGATATGTGTGGATATTTATATTTGATTTAATATTTGTTTGAGAAATTATGCTGCTTATAAGTTATTTGAAGGGAAACAGTAGGAGGAGGCGGGAACAGATCACCAAGTTTTGGCTTTGCAGAGCCCAGTTAATTGGCTATCATGGACGGAGAGGCTACTTGGTTAGGACACACCAAAGATGTGGTGGCAGGGGGCAGAGGGCAGACATGCTTTCACTGGTCATCTGTGTGACCAGATCTGTAGAAGGGAGCTATCTTTTTTTCTTTTCTTTTAATAGGCTATTAGTTTACATATGAGATTATCAGTTACCCATTGGTCACATGATCTGCCACTGGTCAACAAAATATACAAAATAAGTTCTCATCTCTGCCCATAGTGGGGCCAGCCTTAATCACAGAAGGTCATTCCTGTCACTGTGGGAAGAAAGTGTGGAACATGCAGACTTGAAAATTCCATTTCTAATACCTTTGAAGTTTAAGTAATTTTGATTCGCTGGCGCCTGACCCAGGGGTGCTCACTGCTAAGAGGGTCCGATGAAAAAGTAGTCTCTACATCTATACAGCTGATGCTTGAACATTTTAGGGGGACTTCTTTCTTTTGATCAGTTTTCTTTCTTTTGTTTTGAGACAGGGTCTCACATAGTCAAGGTTGGCCTTCAATTCACTGTGTAGTTGAGGATGACCTTTAACCCCTGACACTCCCGTCTATGCCTCCTCACCTGCGGTTTCAGGTGTGTGCCGCCGTGCCCAGCACTGGACCATGCCTGAGCAGCAAGCATCACCCTCTGAGCCGTCTTCTCAGCCCAGGCTGGGGATCTCTCCCCTGAAGTGCGTGCGTCTTTTAATGCTTCAGATTTTTGAGTCTTTTGGAGTTTGTGAACTTTGCTGGTTGAACATCTTGTTAGCTTTTTGTTGCTGTGACAAAATGCCCAAGAATTCATAGGGAGGAAAGCCTTGTTTTGGCTCATGGCTTCAGAGATCTTCCAATCCTCGGGCCTGTAATGAAGCAGGACATTGTGGAAGGAGACAACGGAGCAAAGCTGCTCACCTCATGGTGACCAGGAAGGGGAGAGAGAAGAGGAGAGAAGAGAGGGAGGATCCAGTGGTTCAGCTTTGCCTTCGCTCCTGTAAAGAAGGGGTCACAGTTGTCAGCTGGACTGGATTGAGAAGTGCAGAGGGGTGAGCAGACCTCTAGGTGGCGACGGTGTTGAGAGAGGGCTGATTAAGGGGGGAGACCCAGCCTGACTTGGGAGGCACCATCCATGGGCTAGAGGCCCGGATGGAATGAGGGGGAAAAGGAGAAAGCCCACTCGTGCTGGCAGGCATTCTCTCTGCTTCCTGGATGCCATCAGGTAGCCTCTGCTATGAGCTCCCTCTACACACAGGGATGCTTGCTCACCGAGGTCAAGAGCCCACCTCTGCCACTGGCTGGTGGTGGTGAGTGCCCCAGTTAGACCACTTAGCCTGGATTTCTTTCCTTCTCTCTCTATTCCCCTCTCTCCCTTTCTTTCTTTTTCAGGTTAGGGTGTCTCTCTGTCTCTTTCTGGGCTGACCCGGAAGTCACTCTGTGGCTCCAGACTGGCCCTGAACTCATGGCAGCCCTCCTGTGTCAGCCTCCACACCCAGCTTGGATTTTCTTTTTTTAATATTTTATTTATTCATTTTTCAAGCAGACACACACACACACACACACACACAGAGAGAGAGAGAGAGAGAGAGAGACAGAGAGAGAGACAGAGAGAGAGACAGAGAGAGAGACAGAGAGAGAGAGAGCGCACCAGGGCCACCACCTTGTGCGTCTGGCTTATGTGGGTCCTGGGGAATTGAACCGGGGGCCTTAGGCACTGGAGGCAAGTGCCTTAACCGCTGAGCCATCTCTCCAGCCCCGGATTTTCTTTTTTGAGACAGGGTCTTACTTTGCATTCCATGCTGGCCTTGACTCTGGATCCTTCTGCCTCAGCCTCTGAGGGCTGGGGCTGCAGACAAGAATCGTTATGATTAGCTCTGTTTTTCATTTGAATCGTCATTTTCAAATAGTTGATACTCAAGATGGAAAAGTTGCAAATATAGTAGTTTTAATGTGTCCTTACCCAGTTTTCCTTAAAGCCTTGCATGAATTAAAGTACACGTAGTAGGAAGTGCCATTGCAACAGAACTGCCAGTTGGACTGCAGCCTCTTTTCAGAGTCCAGCAGGACGTCTCTACAGAGCTCTTTCCCCAGACCGTGCAGCATGCAGCCACAATTCTGATTTCCAGGTGATTCGGATTAGCTCACGGTGGTGGTCACATTGCTCACTTGTGGTGTGAGGAGGGTATGCTTCTCACTTGTATTATGACAATGGTCGCATTACTCCCTTGGAATGTGACGAGTGTCACATTACTTGTAGTATTACTAGGGACCTATTACTTACTGACTTGGAGTATGCTGTGGGTCACATTGCTCACCTGGGGTATGACGGGGGGCCTGTTGAGTTATTTCATTTTGGGTCCCCCTCCCATTTCACTGCCTGGTGTTTGTTTTGTTTTGGACAGTTGCATAGAAGCGTATCTCCACCACTGGAGATCTGTCACATCAATTAGATCTGTCACTCTCCAAATTCTCTCCTGCACTCTGGTTTTCTTTCACAAGGCATTGCCAAGGACAGGGAAATGGTGGGATTTGCCTCAGTGTTGAGGAAGTTGCACAGTGGGGCCAGTGTGACAAGGGCTGGGAGCCCCTGTGCCAGAACACAGAGGTGAAGGGACAGATGGCATTTGTCACTTGACTGGAGGAAGGAGGGGCCTGGAGAGAGCTCCTGCCTGGTGACTGTCAGTCTGCAGAAGGAGAAGGGGCGGGTCTGGAAGAGGGAAGGATTGGAAACAGCCCCTGTTCCTGGCGGGAGGAACTCCTAAAAGGGAATTTGGTGCTCAATGACACCGAGTCCTGCTGGAGGACAAATGTGATCTTCGGCAGCCAGGCCCCGTGGCTGCCTTTCTCTGGCATAAGCGGGAGTTCAGTCCCACTGCACGTAGGCTTGGGGAGGCGAGAGGAGGGAGCCAGCTCTCTAGGCCAGAGGGCTAGCAGGGAGGTCTGAAGGGACATTATTTCTCTAGCTGCTCCCGAAGAGGGGATCATGCTGGGCCTGCCTGTAAAGCCTCTAGGGAAAATAGAATAACTGCTAAGGCGGGCTGGGGCTGGGTGTGTATCTGTGCTTCCCAAGGTCATGCTTGATTAACGGCATTAGCCAGCAACCATGTTGATGTTTCCAGAAGCAATTTGAAGGATCACATTGGCTGTGTTTCAGGTCAGGGGTATCGTTAATTGGAGCAGAAAGCACACTGCCTTGGCCAAATATCAGTTTCTAGATCCATAATTGATACACTAGGATTCACGAAACCAGCACATATCTGACTTTCTGGGCTAATTCCACCCTTGCGTGTGTGTTCTGTGTTCTGTTGATGCTCCTGCATGGGAGCCATGTCTGCGGTGTTGCGCTGCAGTGGGCTGTTCAGAAGGTGAAATTCTTCCGCCACCAGCAGGCTGGTGCCCTCAGCGCCCCCTCCCCCTACCTCTGCAGGAGGACTGCTGTGTTCTGTGGCTGGTTGGAAAGTAATCTTTCATTTATTTGCAAGCGGGAGAGAATGAGAGACGGGGAATGGACGCTCCTCTTGTCACTGCAAACAAACTTCAGACGCATGTGCCACTTTGTATGTGCATCTGGCTTTATATGGGTGTGGGGAACCGAATCCCAGGTTGTCAGACTTTGCAAGCAAACACCTTTAACTGCTGAGCCATCTCTCCAACCCAAGAGTGAATTTTTAAAGCTTCAAGGGTCCAACAAAAAGTAGGCGTATTTGGAATTTCAGAAAGGGCAATGTTAGACATAATACCAGGACACTCAAGACTGGAATTTCTAGGGACCCCTAAGCACTTCCTCTGCCAGGAAACCACACTCCTGTTTATTGGGGGTCCTGTTGTTTCTCCTGCTCTTTGGTGTAATATGACCCATCACCTCCCCAGAGCTTTTGAAACCATGACTGAGTTTCCCAATTTATTTTGGTTTTGAAGCAGTTCTACTTTTAGTAGTTTGTAGACTCTTGCCCAACTGCCCCCTAGGGGGTAAAATATAAAATAACTGCCTTTAGGCTGGCCCCAGTTTGTCAGAATTAAAACGAGAGGAAGCCAGGCGTGGTGGTGCACGCCTTTAATCCCAGCACTCGGGAGGCAGAGGTAGGAGGATCACCCTGAGACTACATAGTGAATTCCAGGTCAGCCTGGGCTAGAGTGAGACCCTACCTGGAAAAACAAAACAAACAAACAAAAAAACGAGAGGAAAGGCTGACAACCTTCTGGAGAAAGGGGCAGTAAAACCTACCTTTCTAGAGATGGGAAACTTACTGGATAATGTTTGGGAGTTCATCTATGCCATCATAGGGTAGGAAGTGAAAGGCATAGGTCTCTTCTGGTGCCTCCCCTGGTGCCTACCTGATCCAGACACGGCATCACCGTGCTGAATGGATCCCCGAGCGAGGCACTTATTACACAGTTAACTGCATGGGCATTACCAGAACACGCAGCTTTCTCATTCTAAGTGGACAGGTCTCTTGTGGGGCAGGCTGGGGGGTCCTCTCTGGGCCGTCAGACCTTCCCTCTTGCTTGAGCTGGGCTGGCGAGATGAGGTAGTCCCGTGCGAGGTGTGAAGCAGGCAGGCAGGACCTTCCCTGTAGGTAGTGGCAGGCGTGCTGGGTAATTGCAGATCCTGTGAAAACACCTGCCGGCCGCATGGATCTAAACCGCTGGTGGCGCAGATTTGGTTTAACACGCCGAGTTTTGTCATTTCTTGTAGTTGTCAGTCCCGGCGAGTGTTAAATTATTATGGCTTTCTTCTTGTTCTTTTGAGCTGGCCTGCCCTCTGGGATGAGCGGTGGGGAACTGTAATGTGTTTTGGTAGCCTGTCAGAGAGAGGTCATGTAGGTGTGAAGAAATGCTAGAGATATTTGGGCTCAGCTACCACAGGGGTTCAGAGAAGGGAGCTTTCCTGTCCATTGCTTTTTGTGTTCTTAAGGAAGGACACGAGAACTACGTGTTTACATCCTCCTCCTTTGGCTGCAGCTCTGACGCCCATGTCCCTAAAACTCCACCTCCCACTTGAGTGTTTCTGTCTTACAGGGAAAACTGGAATTAAATAGAAATGCATGCAATGGCTCATTAGGGATTAAAAAAATAAAAACAACCCTGGGCAAACAGCGCATTTAGTGGCTATCCTGTGGGGGCCGGGATACCCTTTTTTTTTTTTTTTTTTTTTTTTTTTTTTGGTTTTTCGAGGTAGGGCCTCACTCTAGTCCTGGCTGACCTGGAATTCACTATGTAGTCTCAGGGTGGCCTTGAACTCTTGGTGATCCTCCTACCTCTGCCTCTGTGCTGGGATTAAAGGCATGTGCCACTATGCCGGGCTTAGCCATTTCTTTTTTCTATGAATGAATTTCGAAACGTCTAAGTGGGCTTTGATTGTAACCTACTTCATCTAATGTAGCATTCAGACCTGATGGAGACCGTGGCAGGGAGATTGTGCCCGTGTAGATCAGTGCCATCAAGATAGAAACACGTTCCAGGATGAGCCCTGTGGTAAATGAATGGTAACTTCTGGATGCGATCTGTCCTCATACTGTCTGTGCTGGGACAGGGCTGGTCCCCGTTCTTGGGTGGGAGCCATGCTGTTCTGCCGCACACCTTTGAGGCTGAATGATAGGGATTTGTGCGTCGTGTCCTTGAGGCGTTGTATCAACTTGGTATGTGTAGTTAACACAGTGGAGTCACCACCTTACTCCTCCTCGTGATCAGCACCGTGTTCCCTAGAACTCTAGCGTGAGACTGGCCTCATCGTTACTAATATTAATTGCTGATGGAGTTCTTTTCTGTTTCTTAAACAGAACATCTGATCAAGCTCATGACCATGGGGGATATGAAGACCCCAGACTTTGACGACCTCCTGGCAGCATTTGACATCCCAGATATGGTCGATCCCAAAGCAGCTATTGAATCTGGACACGATGACCATGACAGCCACGTAAAGCAGAACGCTCACGTGGATGACGACTCCCACACCCCATCGTCCTCCGACGTGGGCGTCAGCGTGATCGTGAAGAACGTGCGCAGCATCGACTCCTCCGAGGGGGTGGAGAAAGACCACAATCCCACGGGCAACGGCCTGCACAACGGCTTCCTCTCTACGTCCTCTCTTGACACTTACAGTAAAGACGGAGCCAAGTCCTTGAAAGGAGATGCGCCTGCCTCCGAGGTGACTCTTAAAGACTCGGCCTTCAGCCAGTTCAGCCCCATCTCCAGTGCCGAAGAGTTTGACGACGACGAGAAGATCGAGGTGGATGACCCTCCTGATAAGGAGGTAGCCCGGTCCAGTTTCCGATCGAACATGCTGGCGGGGTCGGTTTCCCAGCAGGATTTTGATAAATTAAAGGCACTGGCAGGGGACAATTCAAGTAAAACTGGAAGCTCCATATCAGGCAGTGTAGAGAAGAACAAAGTTAAGAGAGAAATGGAAACCAATTCCATAAACCTGAGTGCTTATGAACCTTTCAAGGCGAGGAAGGCAGAGGAGAAGCTGAAGGAGGGCTCTGAGAAGGGGCTGGACGGGAAGCTCAGCTGTGACAAGAGTGAAGCCAGCCTGGTGGGAGTCACACCACCATCCAAGACAAAGTCGGCCTCGAAGCTCTCTTCCTGCATAGCTGCCATCGCCGCTCTGAGTGCTAAGAAGGCCGCTTCAGACTGCTGCAAAGAGCCCGCGCCCAGCTCCAGGGAAGCCTCTCCATTACCCAAAGACCTGAACGACAGTCCCAGAGCAGCCGACAAGTCTCCCGAATCCCAGAGTCTCATCGATGGCACCAAGAAAGTGTCTCTGAAGCCATCGGATAGTCCCAGGAGCATCTCCAGCGAAAACAGCAGCAAAGGCTCACCAGCCTCCCCCGCAGGGTCCACGCCAGCCATCCCCAAAGTTCGCATCAAAACCATTAAGACATCTTCAGGGGAGATCAAGAGGACTGTGACCAGGGTGTTACCAGAGGTAGAGCTTGACTCCGGAAAGAAGCCTTCCGAGCAGACGGCGTCCGTCATGGCCTCCGTGACGTCCCTCCTGTCATCGCCAGCATCGGCCGCCGTCCTTGCCTCTCCCCCCAGGGCACCTCTGCAGACGGCCATGGTGACCAGTGCCATGTCCCCCGCAGAGCTGACCCCCAAACAGGTCACCATCAAGCCCGTGGCCACGGCTTTCCTGCCCGTGTCTGCTGTCAAGACGGCGGGGTCCCAGGTCATCAATCTGAAGCTCGCCAACAACACCACGGTGAAAGCCACGGTCATCTCTGCCGCCTCGGTGCAGAGCGCCAGCAGCGCCATCATCAAGGCCGCCAGTGCCATCCAGCAGCAGACCGTCGTGGTGCCGGCCTCCAGCCTGGCCAACGCCAAACTTGTGCCAAAGACCGTGCACCTCGCCAACCTCAACCTTCTGCCTCAGGGGGCCCAGGCCGCCTCAGAGCTCCGCCAAGTGCTAACCAAACCTCAGCAGCAGGTCAAGCAGGCAATAATCAACGCCGCAGCCGCGGCCGCGGCTTCGCAGCCCCCCAAGAAGGTGTCTCGCGTGCAGGTGGTGTCGTCCTTGCAGAGCTCGGTGGTGGAAGCATTCAACAAGGTGCTCAGCAGCGTCAACCCAGTGCCCGTTTACATCCCCAACCTCAGCCCTCCCGCCAACGCAGGGATCACGATACCGGCGCGTGGGTACAAATGCTTGGAGTGCGGGGACTCCTTCGCCCTGGAGAAGAGCCTGACCCAGCACTACGACAGGCGTAGCGTGCGCATCGAGGTGACCTGCAACCACTGCACCAAGAACCTGGTGTTTTACAACAAATGCAGCCTCCTGTCCCACGCCCGTGGTCACAAGGAGAAGGGCGTGGTGATGCAGTGTTCCCACCTGATCCTCAAGCCCGTCCCCGCAGATCAGATGATCGTCGCCCCGGCTAGCAATACTCCCTCCCCTTCCACGCCACAGAGCTCCGTGGCAGCCGCCACACACACTGTGGCAAAGGTCCAGGCTGGCATCTCTGGGACGGTCATATCGGCTCCTTCAAGCACACCCATCTCCCCAGCTATGCCCCTAGAAGAAGACCCCTCCAAGCTCTGTAGGCACAGTCTTAAGTGTTTGGAGTGTAACGAAGTCTTCCAGGACGAGACGTCCCTGGCTACGCATTTCCAGCAGGCCGCAGACACAAGTGGACAAGTAGAGTATCATTATTTAAATTTTGGTGTTTCCGTGATGAATCTAGCCACAAATACTTGATGGTGATGAGCCTTGATTTCGGGGTGGCAGAGCAGTTATGAGGAGGGGCGTGTGCATGTATGGATGCAGGCAGCCTGGGAGAGAGATACGTTTTCACAGCAATGTTGAAGCATGCAGGTAACTTTTAGTCAGACATAAAGTGTAATGTGCTGGTTGCGTTGTGGTACCTTCCATTTAGGTAACTGGTCATTGGCGTACCTGTTGGAAGTTACGATTAGAGTGTCATCCCTTTGTATTGAATTGTCCAGTTGGATTACATCACTACAGTATCTGAGTTATTAGTGATTTCGGAATTAAAAACAGTGACCGTTTATAATATCTGATGGGTGCCCACCTTAGGGCGTGTCTACTGAAGATTCAAAAGTATCTTCACTACAGCACATCTCACGTAGGGAACCTTTGTGGTGACGTGCAGGTCCGTGGAAGACATTTATTCCAGTGGCATCACTGTTACCTCTCATTTGCTTTTCTCCATGAGGCAGTGTTTGCTTAATTGATACCATGCTTAACAAATGTACCTATTGTTTGGAAGTAAGTAGATATGCCGAGTGAGATACTGTCCAAGCAGAGAAAGCCTAAGGTAAACTGCCATAGAGACATTGTGTGGTTCAGAGGGGAGGGGACACTGATTCCAGCTCCGCTGCGGCCTCAGACTTCTCTCCAGGAAGACCCAGTGGCAAAGCGATCCTTCCGGATTCCCTCCCGTTTCTTGTTAGTTGGGAGTTTGACGCGCCAGACGCTGTCTTGGTGATAATAGTTCTGCAGGCACGATGGCTGCTTGAAGCGCTTTCTAGGTTTGCGTTGCAGAGGGCAAGGTCAGGAGAAGCGTTCATTCCCCGAGTTTTCGGTTGGGCGGTGGCAGTGGAAGGGAGCACGGAGCTGAGTGCTCTCACAGGTCTGGGTGTCCACTGGCTGCAGGGCCAGCGGCTGGCGCTTGATGGCTCTGCCTCCCTCTCTTGTCACCATGCCATCAAAAGATAACTCATCTTTCTCTTTGTTGGTAAAGAATGCAAAACAGGAAAAATCAAAGGCCCAGGGCTGCGTGCTGTGTCTGCTGGCAGGCAGCGTGTGGTGGTGCCCTGCCCTGGACAGGAGGGTTTGTGCCCTCTGTTCCATGTCGTCTTTGGGACCCTTTCTCCAGGGACAGGGGAGGAAGGACATCGGCTGAGTGATAGGACTTCCCCTGCTCGGGGTTTTCCCAGCTTTTGTTCTCTGACCTTTTAGTCAGGCTAGCAGCAAACAGGGACACACTCCCTGGGGGAGGGAGGTGGCCATCTCTTGCTGTGGGTGGTTACTTTGCCACCATTTTGTCTTTTGCCGAGATAGGTTAAATCCACAGTCACCTGGAACGGGAAGGAATGAGTCGTGCCGGGTATCGGCTACCTCCAAGACCAGGTGTGCGTGAACACACAGCCCTGTTTTCTTTCCTCTTCAGTTGTGCCCACCTGAGCCATGCCCTGGTGCCTTGAGAGGAAGATGTTGACTCAGTGAGCCCCAGGCAGCTTCAGGGCCGGCGCCATGGCCACAGTCTCCTCCTGGTACTCATGCCTGCCTGTCACTGCAGTGATGGCCGGAAGACCTCTCGTGCAGTTTCCTGATGGCATCCGGTTCTGTGGAGCAGCCTTGGCCTGCGCCAGCTTTGAGCGGATGCCTGCTCCTCCCCTCCTCCACCTCCACCTCCACCTTGAGTCTCCTCTACAGCAGGCCCCAGGGCCTCTTGATGGAGGCTTGCTCAGGCAGGGCTGCGGTGAGCAGAGAACGGACCTGCCTTTGTCCATCCTTCCAGCTGCGGCCACGTGACTGGCCAGTGTGTAATTTGTGGACTAGAACGTGATTGGGGAACATGTCCACCTACTGAAGCTCTTTCCTCTCTAAGCATGAACCTCCAAACATCTTGTCTTACAAAAAAGAAAAGCTGAACCAGCTCCCTAGTCCCAGAGGCTTCGCCGAGCCCTCTATTTCCCACCTTGCCAGCTCCGGGCTCTTGGTTAGTCATTTGTGAAGTGGGAACCAAGGCCCTCCCAGCTGTAATAGCCTCCCTGGGCTCACTCCCCATGTTTGTTGGGATCAGGACCCCAGTGCAGCTCCACAAGACTTGCACCCTCAGCTTTTGGCAGAGGGTTCCCGGGTCCAGACGTCCCCCAGTAGATTCCCTGACTGACCTGTTGCTGCTGTCAGGTTCTGAAGGTGGAAAGGTGTCTCCAGGGCCCAACTAGACCACCGGGCTCACCAACCACCCTAGGGCCTTTTAGCTCAAGTTACTGCTGGGGCCTGGAGAAGGGGTACCAGGTCACTGGGCAGCAGGATCTTCCTTCCTCCCTTTATATTTTGAGATAATTGTAAATTAGTGTAAGGAATAAGAGAGTTCCTGCAATGGTAACATCTCACAAAGTATAGAGCCGTGTGACAGCCAGAGTGTAGACAAGTACAGTCACAAGGCAGTTCCACAAAACAGCTCCCCTGGCCACCTTGCCCCCTATCCATCCATTTTTCTGTAATTTTACCATTTCAGGAAGGTTGTAACAGGATATAACGGAATGGGCTTTTTTCACTCAGTGTAATTCCCTGGAGATTCCTTGGTAACATACTTTGATCAACAAGGATGGGCGGGATGCTTTCAACGAATGCCGTCCTCCATGTGGAGTGTTGGTTGTGTGACTAGTGGCTGACTGCCCAGCACTGGGAGTCCTTAGCCTAGGAGAAGGCTTTGGTTCGTAGGGGTCTACTGAATGGGTGTTGCTTTCACACATCACACTATCCCAAGACAAACCACTGCAAGTTGCAACTCTGTAGTTTATTCCGAGGAGTCCTGAGGGGGGAAGGCTCCGTTTCTTCAAGCAGTCACTCGTTGAGGGTTTCTGCTTTGTTTTTGGTTCGGGGCTATTGTTAAGAGAGGTGAACTGAACATGGATGTAAGGTTTCTGTGTGAACATAGGTTTTTATTTCTCTTGGATAAATAAATGAATGCCCAGGATTTTTTGATTGCTACCTTAGATGGTAGTCACATGTTTTTGTTTATTTGTTTGGGGGGGGTAGGGTCTTGCTCTAGCCCAGGCTGACCTGGAATTCATTGTGTCATCTCAGGCTGGCCTCAACTCACGGTGATCTTCCTACCTCTGCCTCCCAGTGCTGGGATTAAAGACGTGTACCACCATACCCAGCTGCATTGAAAAAAAAAAAAAATATATATATATATATATATATATATATATATATATA
>PVHP010026353.1:0-24724 GCA_004024765.1 Zapus hudsonius
TGTATTTTTTAGTGTCTTTATAAAAATCAGGTACTTGTAGTTATATAGTTTTATATCTGGATTGTCTACCATTGATCTACATGCCTGTTTTTATGCTAATACCATACTTTTTTGTTTTGTGGTTTTTCTAGTATAACTTGAATCCAGGGATGGTGCTACTTTGAGTATTGTGGGTTTTTTTTTTTTTTTTTTTTTTTTTTTTTTTTTTTTTTTTTTTTTTTTTTTTTTTTTTTTTTTTTTTTTTTTTTTTTTTTTTTTTTTTTTTTTTTTTTTTTTTTTTTTTTTTTTTTTTTTTGCTTAGGATTGCTTCCATATGACTTTTATGATTGCTTTTTCTGTTTCTTTTAAGAATAGCATTGGAATTTATTTTATTTTATTTATTTGCAAGCAGAGAGATAGAGGGAAGGAGGGAGGGAGGGAGAGGGGGGGTGCATCAGGGCCACCAGCCACTCCAAACAAACTCCAGATGCATGCACCAGTTTGTGCATCTGATTTACATGGGCACTGGTGGATTGAACTCAGGTAGTTTGGCTCTGGAGGCAAGCAACTTAACCACTGAGCCATCTCTCCAGCCCTAGCATTGGAATTTTGATGGTGTTGCATTGAATCTATAGATTGCTTTTGGTGAGATAGCCATTTTCACCATATTAATTCTTCCAATCCATGAGCCTGGAAGGTCTTTCTAATGTCTAGTGTCATCAGTTTCTTCAGTGTTTTAAAGTTTTCATTGTAGAGATCTTTCCCTTAGCTTATTAGATTTATTATAAACAACTTAAGTAAGTGAGCAAATGAAATTAATAGCTCTCAAAAAGATGAAACACAAATGGCCAGTGAACATGGAAAAAAAAGTTCATTCTCACTAGCTATCAGAGAAATGCAAACAAAACTACATTGAGGGCTTGGAGAGGTGGCTCAGCTATTAGGCACTTGCCTGCAGAGCCTACCAACCTGGGTTCCATTTCCCAGTACCCATGTAAAGCCAGATACACAAAATGGCATTTGTATCTGGAGTTCATTTGCAGTGGCTGGAGACCTTGGCATGCCCATTCCTCTCCCCTCTTTTCTTGCAAATAGTATTTTAAAAAATCTACACTGAGATTTCATCTTACACCAAAGCTATCATTAAAAAGTTTGAGAGAGAGAGAGAGAGAGAGAGAGAGAGAGAGAGAGAGAGAGAGAGAGAGAGAGAGAGTGGGAGTGAGGAGAGGGAATTATGGTTTTATTGTCTAGTTATGGAAGCTGTCAATAAAAAGTTTTTAAAAAAAGAAAAGAAAAGAACCAATGCTGATGAGCTTATGAACAGAACTGCCTCTGTGGAAGTTAGTTTGGAGGTTTCTCAAAGCCAGCTATACCACCCCTGGGTATTTATCCAAAGAACTACAATTCAGTACATCAGAGAGATACTATAGAGCTATGTTATGTTATGAAACCAACCTGTGTAGCCAACAACAGAGAAATGAATTAAAAAGTGTGGTACATATACACTATGGAATTGTTTTCAGACCTAAAAGAGAACAAAGTTAAGCTGTGTAAAGGAAAATGGATGCAGTTGGAGATATCGTATTGTATGAATTAAGCCATTCTTATAAAGCAGATGTCATATTTTTAGTTGTTCCTAGATTTTGTATTGATACATAAAATCATGTATTTATATATTGAAAAAGTCTAGGGAACAAAGGGAGCATTGAGGGGCAGGAAGAGAGATGGAGGGCATGGGGAAATACACTCAATGTACACTATATACTTTATGAAAGTTTTTAAAAATAAAGAGAGAATACTACATAAAATAAAAGATTAGTAAGTGTTTTAGTGTATTTTGTTTCAATTTATTCTTTCTTTGAATAAACATTTGGGTTCCCATTTTTTTTCTGATACCAGTCCCACTAGAACAAGCATTCTTGTGTTTCCATACGCACGTGTGTCTGGGTTGTAGCCCTAGATGTGGAATGGTGGAGTTGTAGGACATCCAACTGTAACGACTACATTTCTACCCATGATGTCCAAGAATTTCCATTGTTTGCGGACACCTGGGTTTTTATCAGACATCTGTAGTTTTTACCTTTCTGTTAATGTGATGTGGTCCCTCCTTCTGTTATTTTTCATTCCTCTGATCACTAGTTAGGTTGTTTGTTATTTTATTAGTTTGAGGAAGGGTCTCACTGTGTATCACACGCTGCCCTGTAACTGCTTATATAATTTTCCAGGATGGGTGCATGTTTGTAGTCCAGAAGTCAGGAGACTGTGACAGAGGATTGCTGTGAATCCGAGGCCCAACTGGGCTACGTGGTATATTCCAGGCTAGCCTAAGCTACAGACTGAGACTCTATCACTATGAATCCATGGAGGAAAGGGAGTGGGGAGACAGCAGGCATTCTTGTGTTGCTTCTGATGAAATATTAGCCTATCAGTAAACATTTTTGTTACATACTTTCCTATGTCTTTAAGATTAAATATGTTGTTTTCTAGAATTAACATAGAAATTATGTTAACTTTTTAAATGTACTGCAGTTTTCATACTGGGAATGAACCCAAGTTTGAGATGATTTTTAAAAACAAATATTATTTTACATATTTCCATTAGGTTCAGACATAGGATTAGACCATGGTTTTCCTTTCTCATGTTGTCCTTGTCCAAATTTTAATGTTCTTTCAACATTTAAGTATGACATAGAAATAAGCATACAAGCTGTCTGTGCATGTCAGAATAGTTTCACAGAATTATACACTTGTGTAACATGAAGTAGCATTTCTGACACTTAAATGCCCTTCTTTTGCTCTGCCAACTCAGCACCTTTTCCAGTGAACTTTTAACACCTTAGTTTTAGTTTTGCCTATTAAAATGAAATTTTATAATTTTAAAAATATATAAATATAATTATAAGCCATATTTAATATGGCTTCTTTTGGTCAACATTGTGTTTATGGTACCATTTTTATTTTAATCCATTTGTTTTCATTACTATATTCATTCTACTTTTATTTCTGAACAGGAAGAGAAATAGAGAGAGAGAGGGAGAGGAGAGAAAGAGAGAGAGAATGGGCACACCTGAGCACTTTGTGCATCTGGCTTTCTGTGGTTACTAGTTAATCAAACCTGGGCCTTCAGGCTTTGCAAGCAAGCGCCTTTTAACTGCTGATCCATCTCCCCAGCCCCCTTTTCTTTCTTTTTTGAGACAGTCTTGCTATATAGATGAGGCTGGATTCAAATTCATAATCCTCCAGTGTCTTCTTCCCAAATGCTGGGTTTACAGGTGTACATCACCCACTTGATTTTTTTCCTAGTTTTCGTGGACATTTGGCTATTTTAGATATTTCCATTCATTAAGAATAGAACATTTAAGAGCATTCTCATACTTTTTGTTTGTTTTCCATTCTTAATGTTGAGCATATATATGTGTTTTTGCTTACCATATACTTACGAATGATTATTGAATATGTTTATATTCAACTTCAGGAAAAATTTCCATTTCCCAAAGTAGCTATCCAGACTTTGGGTAACCAGAGTATATTAGACTCATGGAATAAATCTGAGAGTATTAGTAGCATACAGCTTTGTGAGTGTACAAGTCATTTGTGAAATCATGTGAACCTATTTATATTGTAGTTCATTTTTTTTAAGTTTTACTGTTAGAGTTTGCTTTTAAAAATATATTTTTATTTACTTATTTGCAAGCAGAGAGAGATAAAAGAGAGAATCGGTGCATCAGCTGCTGCAAATGGACTCCAGATGCATGCACACTTGGTGTATCTGGCTCTTTGTGGGCACTGGGGAATTGAACTCAGGTTGTCAGGCATTGCAGGCAAATGCCTAAGCCATCTCTCCAGCCCTTAGAGTCAGCTTTTGTGTTTGGGAGGTAGCTCCATGATGAGCACATGAAGAGAACTGGGGAGGCTCTGGGTCTGATCAGCATTGCAAATTAACAAGAAAGTCAGCTTTCAGTTGTGTTAATGCCCTTAGCTGTATCATTGTTTAAAACACTGACAGCCATTTCAATACTCCATTCTGTGGTCATTTAAAGTGGACCCTTAGTGTATTCTTTTTTTTTTTTTTGCAGTACTGAGGACCGAACCCAGGGCCTTGCGCTTGCTAGGCAGGCGCTCATCCACTCAACCCCCAGTGTATTCATTTTTAGTGTTTCAGAATTATTTTATTAGAGAGAGAGAGAGAGAGAGAGAGAGAGAGAGAGAGAGAGAGAGAGAGAGAGAGAGAGAATATGTTTGGGTACAGGGGTACGAATGTGCAGTGGCACCTGTGTGGAGGTCAGTGGACAAGCTGGAAGTATCTGTGCTCTTTTTCCACCTTCTTTGACACAGGGTTTCTTGTCACTGCAAGTGAGTGCCAGTCTATCTGACCTTCCAGCTTCTGGATCCTCCTGACTCTGCCTCCCATTGTTGTACGCATGTTGGGAATGCAGACACATGTGTGACCTTGAGGCCAGCTCTCTGTGAGTGCTAGGGAAGGAGGGACAGAACAACTTGGGTCTGCAGGATTTGCAAGCAAGAACCTTTAACCTCTGTGCTATCTCCTCAGCCCCATTTTTAGTATTTTAAAAAATAGGAGCATTTAAGGGATATACTTGAAATGTATATTTATTTTCTTAATACAGTAAGTACACTGAAGTGCATTGTACATGGCTGGAGAGATGGCTCAGTGGTTAAAGACACTTGCTTTCAGAACCTGACAGGCCCAGATTCGATTCCCTAGTACCCAGGTAAAGTCACATGCGTAAAGAGGCACATGCATCTAGAGTTCATTTTCAGTGGCAAGAGGGCTTGGTGCTCCCATTTTCTTAACACCCCCCCATAAACAATAAATAAAATATTTTTTTAAGTGAATGTCCCATGTATCCCTGGAAAATATGTGTTGTTTCATTTGTTTGACGCAGAAGCCTACATATATTTGTTGGGTTGAGCTTTTTTATTTCATTGTTCAAATTTTATGTACTTTTAAAACTTTATTCTTGAATATATTTTCTTAAATTTCATTTGCGAATTATCTGTTTCTTCTTGTATTATTATTAGAATATAGTTTTAAACTTACCACTAATTAAAAATTTTTTTTCCTAGGTCCATGCTTTAAATATCCTCAGAGCCTTGTTTAGAGATACACGTCTGGGAGAAAACATTATTCCCTATGTTGCTGATGGAGCTAAGGCTGCAATTCTGGGCTTTACATCACCCGTCTGGGCAGTGAGTGCTTTCACCATTTATTTTCATTGAGTTAATTAAGCTGCTGGGTAGGTTTTAATAAACCAACCTTTCACTTGGTGATAAAATGTATACTGCATTTTATCAAGGAGTTTTTCTTGGGTTAAGCTATATTTTGTTTCTTGATATTTTATGGTTCCATTTTATCTCATTTGTTGGTTTATTATTGCCCATAACTCACTTCTTTTTACTTTAGTGATTGCTTTGGGTTTTATAATATGTATCCTTAACTTATCCCAGTCTACCTCAAGTGATACTACCCCGTACCAGCTAAAATAGAACTTAATAATAGTGTGCTTCTCTTTCTCTCCTCTCAGTCTTTATACTGTTATTGCTCTCCTGATCTATGTAGTAAATCCACACTAGATAGCTACTACTTTTGTTTTAATAGTCCATTATTTTTCTTTTAAATTTACCACTTGAGCCACTTTGTAGGTGTACATAATTCAGTGGCATCAAGTAAACTGACAGATTCCATCACTGTCACATGTTCTCTGACCTTTTCTCATCCCAGACAGAAGGTCTTCGCTCAGCCCTGTAACTTCTTATGTTCTTTTTGTATCTATGAATTTGCCTGGTCCGGCATCTCATGTAAGTGGACTAACACGGTGTCTGTCTCTTTGTGGTTGGTTTCGCTTGCTGTGAGTCTTAGAGGTTCATTCGTATCATAGAATGGATTGGAATTTCATCCCTTTTTAAGGCTGAATAATATTTCATTATGCATATACTGTATTTTCTTTATTTTTCATCAGTTGATAAACATCTAAGTTGTTTTCATTTTTGGTTATTGTGACTAATGCAGTAATGAATAATGTCACACAAATGATCTGAGCCTCTATTTTTAGTTCTTTTGGGTGTATCACATGGCAAGTCTTTTTAATTGTTGGAGGAACCACCAAAACTATTTGCCACAGCATCGGTTCCATTTGAAATTCATATTCACAGTGCACAGGAGGTCCAATTTCTTTATATTGTTGCCCATATTTATTTCTTTTTTAAAAATGATAGCCCTTCCTTATGGGTAGTATCCTATTCTGATTTCGATTTGCATTTCCCAAATAATTGGTACTACAAGTCTGGACATAGAACAGCTCTTAGTATCTTAGCATGTATTTCAGAGTCTGTGGATTCTGTATGCCAGTATGTTGAGTGAACACAGCAAATATATTTTATCACAAACTTAAAAACACGAAATATTGACATAGAACAGATTAAGTGCTGCCATGTTTTATTTTGTAGAACAAGCATTGTCCATAAATGTTTTGATTCAATACCTAGTACACTTTTTGGATTTAAGATTTTTCATGATTTCTGGGAGAAAGACCCCCTTCTCCCATTTCATTGTGTCTTCTAGAATAAAAGAAAATAACCTGTTTTGTAGATGATTGAAATGTAACTTCTAAATCTGCTTGGCAAAGGGAGAGGAGAAAAGAAGTGAAATGTCAAGAAGATAGAGCTGATTCTTTACTGGAAAAGTAGGTTTTCCCTTAGTGTGAGGCGTGTGCTATTGTACACTGGCATGCTATCTTATTGATAGTCAGTCTCTTGGTGGTGGTAAGCAAAGTTATGGACTCCCAGTCTGAGAGAATAGAGAATCCTCGAGGTTGCCAACTCTTGACTAGAAAATTGGGCATCTTCCTGGAGAGACAGACTTGTATAATGCTGTCTAGGAGCATTGCATAACTGTAATAGTTTTTGAGGATATTCCATTTACCTTTTCCCTTCACAGGAAGCAGAGCCATTCCTATGTACTGCTGCAGCATTAGAGAGTTTAGGTATGAAGGATCAGAAACCCAATTGCCAGCAGGACTAGCATTATTTCCTTTAATCCCAGCAATCCAGAGACAGAGATAGGAGGATCACTGAGTTTGAGACCAGCCTGGGACTACAGAATGAGTCCCACATCAGCCTTGGCTAGAGTGAGACACTATCTCAAAAAAAAAAAAAAAAAAAGGCAACTGCACTCCAGATGTGCACACACACACCAACAAAAGGCTACATAAGTACATATACATGCATGTGCTTATGTGTAATTGTTAATTCTTACTTCCTTTTTATTTTATTTATTTATTTAGCAGAATTTCATATAGCCTGGATTGGCTTCAAACTCACTATGTAAGGGAGGATGACCTTGAATTCCTATTCTTTTTGCCTCTACCTTGCAAGTACTGTAATTATATGTGTGTACCATATGCCTGGCTTGAATCTTTCTCTTTTTTTTTTAATACCTTAAAAATTTTATTTATTTATTTTACAGTGTGAGAGAGAAAGAGGCAGATAGAGAATAGATGCAGAGAATGGATGCATATACCACCTAGTGCATCTGGCTTTACAGGCAAACACCTTAAAGTTGAGGTATCTTTCCAGCCTACTCTTTCTTTTATAAAATTGTGTGTGTGTGTGTGTGTGTGTGTGTGTATAGATTACATTTGTGCCATAGCATGCATAGGGAGGTAAGGGGACAACCTCAAGGTGTTTGTCTTTTCCTTCCACTTTGTGATAAACTCTCTTGCTTTGGAAAGCTGCAGTGAAGACCAGACTAGCTGGCCCACAAGCTTTGTGATTCTCCTGATGTCACCTCCCATTGCCATGGGTATATTTGGATTATAGATGCATGTGCTACTTTACGTCCTCCTTTACATGGGTGCTAGAAATATGACCTCTGGCCAAACAAGCAAATGCCTTTTACAGTTCACCTATTCCCCAGCCCAGAATCTGCCTTCTTAAACATTGATTATGAAGTAACCTTTTATTTATGTTTAGTGTGTTTGTTATAGTTGACAAAACAGGCATGCATTTTAATGATCCATACCTTCACTTATAAATATATCATTGGTTTCTTTCTTATGAAGACCTAATCTACCAGGTGTGGTGGTACATACCTTTAATCCTAGCACTCAGGAGGCTGAGGTACAAAGATTGCCTACAGAGTGAGTTCTAGGTCAGTCTGGGCTAAAGTGATACCTTGAAAAACAGCAACCACCAAGTGGGGCTGGGGAGATGGCTCAGCGATCAAAGATGCTTGCTTGTAAAATCTGACAGTCCAGGTTTGATTCCCAAAAAGCCCAAGTAAAAGCCAGATGCAGAAAATGGTACATGCACATACTCACTCTCTTTCTGTCTTTCTCTAATAGATAAAAATATTTTTAAAAAACTAATCTAAGAACAAAATTTCAAATCAGTATAATCTAACTGTGAAGAGTCTTCATTTTACAAAAACAATTTACCTTGGTATCTTCTGTTCAAGTCATTTAAAGAGTGATTTTCCCTTATTGTCTGAAATATGGCTTGATTTACAGAAATTTGACTTGTGTGCATCCTCTCAGGAATGTATCTTTGCCAAAAGCTGCCCACATCTGTGCTTTTGACATAATTGTTTTCCCCGATAAGTTACAGAGGAGAAAAACAGAAATAAAATGAATTTAATATGTTTGTTATAAGGAAACTTTTTTTCAGAATGCATTCATTTATACTTTTGCTTTTACACATTTCCAATCTTTTGCATTGAGAACATGCAGATCTCTTCGTCTTTACCTTAGTAGACATTTTCAAGTACAGGGAAAAGATTGTAATAATCATAGTAGGTATTAGTCAAACTACTGTGTTCTAGATGAAATATTAATGACTAGAAAAATAAGGATAAGGAGCACATGATTGCTGCCATGGTTTACATTGCACTGATTGCTCTCAGGTTCTGTTGTAGTCCATATTGTAAAAAATATGGAAAATACTATGCCTCAGAGAGGTGAAATAACTTTGTCTACAGGCACACAACTATTATTTGTCTGACTCCAGAATCTGTACTAATTTTTGAGTGCTGTTTGAAGGCTGAAGAGTATAGAGAAGGTGCACTTTAGCTACTTTACATGGGATTTTTCCTATTTCCTTAGAAAACAGATCCAAAGATAATGTTTTATTCAGTGACACAAATGCAAAGCAGCAAGCAAGAAAGGGATATGAGCCAAGGACAGGGGAAAGACATCACCTACAAGTGGACCTTAACCAATTGAGCTGGGGGTCTTGTCACATGGTTTATTTTCTAACTAGACCATGTGAAACTTCTGGAACAGTCCCATGTCCTATCTCTTATTGGTCATAGTTTATCCCTTGGGGCATTAACACAACTTGGACAAGTATTGTGACAACCTCTTGGAAGCTGCTAGAGAAGCCAACTGCTTTGTCTTGTGATAAGGAATGTCATCTCTGTCTCTAAGTGGTAGATGAGCCAGAGTTTCCATGAGTGCTGTTTAGACAGACCTGGATTTGAAACTGATTCCTAGTGCTGTTTAAAAAGCCCTGTGCCAGGAAAATGGCTCAGAGGAGGACTTGCTGTGTAAGTATGAGGACCTGAGTTCAGAGCCCCAAAACCCTCATAAAGACAGACACAGTGGTATGAGCATCTATAACCCGAACACTTCTCTAGTGAGATAGGAAATGGAGAAAGGAAAATCCCCAGGAGCTCATGGTCCAGCTAGCCTAGTATCTACAGCAGCAAACAAGAGATTGTGCCCCAAACATGGTAGAAGGCAAAGAATGACACCCTAGGTTGTCTTCTGATCTCCACATGTGAATAACGACACATGTGCGCCTACACTCACATGCACTCTCACATAAATAAATAAAAATATTTTTTAAAAATTAAGAACAAAATTTAAAATTAATATAGTTTAGCTGTGAAGAGTCTTCATTTTAAAAAAACAACTTATATGGTATCCTCAGTTCAAGTCATTTAAAGAGTGATTTCCCCTTATTCTCTGAAATATGGCTTGATTTACAGAAATTTGTCTTGTGCACATCCTCTCAGGAATGTATCACACACATGTAAAGATGAAAAGAACAGCCTCCACGCAAGAGTTTTCTGTTAAGAGTGATTTGATCTGATTGATGTGTGGATAAATGTAGTTTGGGTACAGGGTATGAAGAGGAAAGAAGAAAGACTGATAAGGAAGCTATTTTAATAGTTGTGCCAAAAGACAATGGTGGTTCAGAATAGAAAAGTATTAATAAAGATGATAAAAAGCCATCATATTGGACATGTATTTTAGAGATGAAACTAGTTTAGTTGAAAATTTAGGTTAAAAAGTAATTTATAGACAAACAGAAAATGCTATTTCTCTTTATTATGATTCTATGGCTTTGAGACACCCTATCTTTATTCCCTGAAATTTTCATCCTTTCCAATGGAGCTTGCTCAGAACTTCTCTGTGTATGACACTTTAGGATTTCCTAAGACCCACACTGGCTTTATATTCTCTTTTAGAATATCTTTTGCTTGCTTCTCACAGGCCAGCTCTGGTTCGCAGCTTGCATGGAATTTCAGAGGAAGCTAGGAAAAAGATCCTTTCACATCTGACTAACAGCATTGCCAGTACTCAATGCCTCTATTTGCACCCAAGACTCCAGACCCTATTCTAATTGTGAAGTTGCCACAAAGTCTAGGGTGGACAAGGTGGTACACGCCTTTAATCCCAGCACTTGGGAGACTGAAACTGGAGTGAGTGTAGCAGTTACCTTCTCAGTGATGGGATAGAACCAGAAGCTGGGCGTGCTTGCAAGCCTGGGCTAGTGTGACCCTACCTTGAAAAAACAAACACTAAACAAAACAAACCAAAACAAAAAAAGAATTTCCAATCACAGAGGCAGCTTATGGAAGAAAAGGATTTTTTTTGGTTTACAGTTTTGAGAAAAAGGGAAAGCATGGAAGCTGGCTCACATCATCACAGAGAAGTGGGGAGGAAACAGCAGGAATGAGCTTGTTAACACCCAGTGGGCCCGACTAACAAACCTCAGGGTCTGGCCCCAGTAAGGCTCCACCTCTCAAAGGCTACACTAGTTAGGGACCAAGAGTGGGGCATAATCACAAACACTGGAGGCTGTAGGGGCTATTTTACATTCAAAATACCACCAGGAGGATTATGAGCTTGATTCCAGCCTTGGCTGTCTAACAAGACCTGTCTACCCTCCCCACTCAGTAAACCGAATGATAGGACTTCAGTAGTGAAAGAATGGTCTTCAACAAATGTCACTCACAGAGATAGATATCCACATGCTAATGACCTTGGTCCCTATCTGATACCATGTTCAAATAACTAAAATGAATCATGCCCGGTATGGTGACACACACCCAATATATAGACTACATAGCAAGATCCTGTCTCATAAAAAATAAAATATTTTTTTTAAAAAAATGGTGGTTATAGCTCTGAATGCATTTCTCCAAAGAAGATCCACAGATAATAAACACATGACAAGATCCTGGCATTCCGTTGTTAGGGAGATGTAGGTCAGAACCACAGTGAGGTATCATTTCATACATACTAGAATGAAAACCATGGACAAAAACTAGTATTGAGGAGGATGTGCAGAAATTGGTAAGACTCTCATACAAAGGTAGTTTCTCTAAGGTTAAAGAGTTGTTGTATGACCTACCATCCTATTTCTAGGTATGTCCCCAAAAGAAACAAAATACTCACATGTACATGAATGTGTAGCATCATTATCCATAATAGCCAAAAAGTAGAAAGAAGCCAATTATTCATCACATGGTGAAGAGAGTTAAAATGTAAGATATATGTGGCTGGAGAGTTGGCTCAGTGGTTAAAGGAACTTGCTTGTAAAGCCTGCCTGTCCAAGTTCAGTTCCCCAGCACCACATAAAGCCAGATGCACAATGTAACACATGGCAAGAGGCCCTGGTGCACCTATGCTCACTCTCCCCCCCCACAAGTAAATAAAGATAATTTTTTTAATGTAGGATATCTGTACAGTAGCATATCATTCAGCCCCCAGTAGGAGTAAGGGCTGATACATGCTACAACATAGAGGAACCTTGAGAACATGCAGAGTGAGGCCTCTCTTAACATGATCCATTGTATATGAAGTTTCTAGAATAGGCAAAGTTATGGTGATGAAAAATAAATTAGTACTTTACTACTGCTGGAGGAAAATGATGACTAAATGTGTATAGGGTTTTTTATTTGAGATAATGAAAATATTGTTAAATTTGTTAGAGATGATAGGATCCCACTTTGGGAATATTGTAAAAACCATTAAATAGTATATTTTAAAATGTTGAATTTTATGGCATTTGAATTATAGCTCAATAAAGGAGAAATAATTTTTTACATGATACTTGAAAAAATAAGGTGACCAAAGAGCTGTTAAAAAGAAGGCTTTTTTAAAAAAAGTGTCTAGTTTCTAGGGCTGGAGAGGTGGCTCAGCAGTTAAGGCACTTGACTCCAGTGCCTAAGGCCCTGATTCAATTCCCCAGGACCCACATAAGCCAGACCCACAAGGTGGTGGCTCTTATGTTCTCTCTCTCTCTCTCTCTCTCTCTCTCTCTCTCTCTCTCTCTCCTTTCTCTCTCTGTATCTGTCTGCTTGAAAAATGAATAAATAAAATATTTAAAAAATAGTTTCTAGGTATGTAAGTAATTAATACAGGAGGCCTGATAAAGTAGCACCATCTTGTTACCCTTACCAGAATAGATAATGAGGGAGCTCTGTAATAGATGTCTTCCTAGTCCACTTGGGATGGTTCAGCAAAACATCACAGACTGAAACTTACAAGCAACAGACATTTATTCTCATAGTTGATAGGCTGGAAAGTCTTAAAAGGTGCCAGCAGATTCAGTGTCTCCATTTTATAAGGTGAAATCTTATTTCTGCTCACATGCAAAAGGATAATCAGTCTGAGTCTCTCTGGCTACTTTTTTTTTTTTTAAAAGACTTACCATTTTTATTTATTTATTTATTTGAGCAAACGAGAGAGAGATAGAGAAAGAAAGAGAGACAGAGGGAGAGAGAACCAGGGCCACAACCTTGTGGGTCTGGCTTATGTGGGTCCTGGGGAATTGAACCCAGGGCCTTAGGCACTGGAGGCAAGTGCCTTAACCACTGAGCAATCTCTCCAGCCCTCTCTGGCTACTGTTATTGGACCACTAATATCTCATTTATGAGGGTAGAACATTCACAATCTATTCAGCATCCTGTGTCCCATTTCCTTATGATGACCTTGGGGGTAAGCATTTCAGCAGATGAGTATTCAGTTCATAGCAGGAAGGATCTGACTGATAGTGCCCATTGATCCATCTTTATGTTACTAAAGGACATTGAGTTTTATTTCTGGGGTGCTTGTTCACTTTGTACAACACTCATCCATAGTTTTCCTTAAAGTGGGCCTTTTTTCACATCTTCAGGCACTCTTATTTAAAAATAAGAAAAATTTGTGTTTCTGTTTTTCTTTTTGGGGTGTGTGCATGCATACATGTGTGTACAAGGGATTTGTTTTGCTGGGAGTTAAATCCAGGTCTTCAGGCATGCTAGAGGGAAGTGCTCTACCACAGAGCCATCCCTCCATGCCCTCTTTTTGTATCTGATTGTGTGATTTCTGAGAGAAGATAGGGTCCTAGATGTCTTTATGGGTCATCTGAGATTTAGGAGTCTGGAGCTATTTCAATAGATTGAGTGAGAAGTAATACAGGTTTGAGTTGGGACTGAGTCAATACTGATGATGAAACTGGATGGATAGGTACACTTGTGGTTTGAGGATGTTGGGTGGGGTTTTGATAGGAAACTGGTTTGCTGATCATCTAATGAGCAAAACAAGATCTGTCCAGTTTTAGAATTTCATTGCAAATTTTTCCTAAAGGGTGCTGGTGTATATCCATGAAGACCACTTCCAGGGTTATTGTGACTGAATTGGCAGATGTGGATTTCTAGACCAGGGGTTGCAACCAGTGGCTAGTAGAACAAATGTATTCCACCACTGTGTTTGACCTGGCCTCAATAGTAGTTTTTTCCCCTTTTCTTTAATTTGTTGCCAGCATTTCAAAATAGTGAGATTTCACATTAAAAAATCCCCAGGGTTTTTGGCTTTTCTTGAAAAAGCAGATCTGGCAACACTGGCCTTATAGTCCCTTGTGGCAGTGAGTCAGCCTGACCAAATAGTGGCTGCCATAGACAATGTGCACCATGGCCTTTGCTGCTCTCCTCTCCTTCCTGGCATTGGAGTTTGTGACCCTGGCTAAAGGGTTGGAGGAAGCCGTTTCCTATATCTTACTGTCACAGGCAGCCACACGCTGCTGGGATGAATCTTCAAACCAGGCACAATTTGGGGGAGGAAAGTATTTGTTGAAACTACAGATTGAGGGGAAGTTCCCTAACAGCGAAAGACGCTGGCCCTCTTTCACAGGTCTGAGCAGAGAGAGAAACCCATCACCAACACCAAGCACACAGAACAGAAAACTGGCAGGAGAGCCAAAGAGAATTTCTTCTCCTTTATATAGGCTTAGGGTGGGGCCTTGCAACCTTATCCCAGACTTAATGGCTTCCTGAGTCTCTGGAATTTCCTTCCTGCACTGCCCACACAGGAAAGGATGTTTAGTTCTAGCTTCTTTTAGCTTCTTTACATCCTGCCCCCTACTGAGAGGCTGCCTTCCTGTAATCATCCTCAGAGAACCTACCCAAGATAATTAAAAAGATCAAGTTGACAACAAAACCTAACCATCATACTTGCATTATTACTTTTGGTGACGTTTCAGCTTCTGTTGCTAGTTAGCACAGTATAAGATGATAATCCCTAAATAGAAGGTAAATTCTGTAATGCAGTTCTTCCTTCTATTCATGGATAGTCTCCATGATGCTCCATAGTGTCTTCCACATAGATTTGGCAAGGTCATTGGAGAAGGCTGGTAATGTTGGAACATTCACGGAATCTCAAAGCATCCAACATGTTGGTTTAGAAAAGATTGGCTTTCTTGATGTCATGGAGAAGTTACTCATTTATGAATGAAAAAAAAATTTTTTTTTGAGACAGAGTCTCACTGTATCACACTGGCTGGCTTGGAGCTCACAATCCTCTGGCTTTAGCCTCCCAAGTGCTGGGATTATAGGCTTACACTAGTATGCCTGGTTGTATTGTTTCATTTTTATTAATTGATTTTCTCAGATAATTTCAGAGTTTGGATTACTTGACTAGGTTTAGGTTAATAAACAACATCTTTTATATTAACTATTTTCTTGCCTATATTAATTACATGGATTTCTTTTTTTAAATATTTTATTTATTCATTTTCAAGCAGAAATACAGACAGAGAGAGAGAGAGAGTGAGAGCGAGAGTGAGAGCGAGAGAGCGAGCGCACCAGGGCCACCACCTTGTGGGTCTGGCTTATGTGGGTACTGGGGGATTGAACCCGGGGCCTTAGGCACCAGAGGCAAGTGCCTTAACTGCTGAGCCATCTCTCCAGCCCAACATAGATTTCTTGAAGTTAAGCCTTAGAAGTATTTTTTCACAGGTAAATGATTACAGAAAATAAATGGAAAGAGTTGAGATCTTTCCTGGAATACTTATTGTTAGGAAGGGCATGGAAAAAGTTTTTGTTTTGTTTTGTTCAACTTAACAAACTTATTTGATAATACAATTACAAAGATAAAATGAAAACAATTGATATATTAGAAGTATAGGACAAAGCTTTGTGGCGTGTATATGATTGGATTGTATAGTTCAATTTGAGTGGTTCATTGAATGAATTGCTATGAAGTTTCTATTTTCAAAGTTGCTATTTTATGAACATAACCCTTATTTTAAAAAATACATGTTAATTTCATGCCACATATATTTTAACTTTATTTTGTGTTTATTTTCACATTAGGTGAGAAATTCATCCACACTTCTCTTTAGTTCCTTGATCACGAGGATTTTTGGAGTTAAAAGGGGAAAGGATGAACTTTCCAAAACAAACAGGTAAGACCTAATGCTAACTTTACTTTTTATAAAATATGTTCTGGCCAAAAATAATTCTCAAACTTATGCTTACTTTTACAGATTCATCTGTAGAGTAAAAAGTGTAAAAACACTATGATGAATTAAATTTGAAGTAACAAAAATATAGCAAGTTATCAAAGGGTCAAAATGTAGACTTGTTTCTAAAAAAAAAAAAATTTTTTTTTGCTTTCTTTGTGTCTTCTTCAAGTATTCCTAAAATGTCATAAATTGCTTTCTCTTGATTAAGTTACTGGCTTATATGGTGTCTTTGATTGTATAGGTAGAAAGATAATCATGTAATATTTGTAATATTCATGTCAGAGCAATTAAGCACTATTAAGAGGAACAGTTGGAGATTTGGGCCACATGGAATAAGTAGTCCTGTTTTCTTTTTAGAATTTAATTTATTCCCTAAGATGTTTTTCTCTTCTAATAAGGCTTCTTTATATTTGAAAGGAAATTTGTGGAACTGTTTTGTTTATGGGTAAATTTTGATATAATGTACAAATTCTGATTTTCCCCCCAAGGTGGGGTCTCATGTTTTATATAGCCCAGGCTGAGTCACTCTGTAGTCCCAGGCTGGCCTTGAACTAGCAGTAGTCCTTCTGAGTGCTGGGACTAAAGGCCTGTGCTGCCAGCCAGGCTTCTGATTTTTTTTTAAGGTGTAAAAGCTTTGAATAGTAGTTTTTTTTTACCATTTAAAAGGATTTAATGTTAGTCTAGTTGGCTTGTAGTTATTAACACTAGATGTCACTGTAGTAGCATGTGTAATTACTTCCTTAACTTATTTAGGATCTAATTTGACCAAATTTTTTTTTTCTCCAATACCTACATAAAAATTCATGCCTAGTTCCTCTCCTACCTAAAAAAGTTACTATATGCTTGAAACTTGTTTTAGGTTATTACTTATTAGAATATATTTTCTTAGGATAGAACTATGTCTTGGGAATTTAAGTGTTGTTCTGGACACTTATAGGCACTTGGGAATGGAATCAGGAGACTCAGTAGTACATGGTCATCCTCAGCTACATAGTGAATTTGAAGCTAGTCTGGGCTATATAAAACCCTATCTCCAGAAAACAAATACAGAGAAAGGGAGAGGGGAGAAGGAAGTGGGGGATTGAACACAAACCAGGGAGCTGGCTCAGGGGATCAAGTGCTACTCAACCATGAGTACCCTCAGTTTGGATCCCCCAGATCCACATAAAGCTGTTGATGGCGTGTTGATAGCACCTGTAATTTTAGCATGCCCATGGAGAGAAGGGAGGATGAGACTTGGAGAATATGCTGGAAGTTTGTAGACTAGCTAGCCTGGCAAACAGGTGAACAGGAGAGAGATCCTGCCTCAAACAAGCTGGAAAGTTATCCTCTGACTTCCACACGTGCATTGTGACATGTGGCATACGTGCTACAAAACAAGCAGACTGCAATATAAGTCAAATAACATGGAAATGAAGAACTGCTTTTTTCTTAGTTTTCAGGAACTATTCTTGGATATGTATACGAAAAGAGATTTATTTCATTTAGGTTACATCTGAAGAAGGTGGAAGTATACAGCATTGATACCACAGTGCTAAATCTAGAAGCCCATTGTACAAAAACGGTTTGAAAATTATAACTTTCCTAGAAAGAAGGATATTCAATATTTGCATAATTGAGTAAAGTTGAAAAGTCAAATGTAAGAATTAAGAAGTTAATGATTTATCTAAATGTGATGAACATTTTTGGTGAGTGTGTTTTAGTAATCTGATAATTGGTTTATTTCATCACCTTTATAGGCTTCTGTTCTCATTTTAATCCCAGAAAAGTCTATTTCTTGGCAGTTTCCATTAGATTTGTTCTGTAAAAACTTTCTCATCTTAAATTTGCAGTTTGTGATGTCTTTTGCTTCTGTGGTTTATTTATTAATTTCACTTTTCTTGAAATGTTCATTTGTTTGTTCCTATAATGTTAACTCCTCCGGACAGGCCCTTTTCCATTATTTCTTTGTATACATAATGAGAACTTTCAGAATGCTGGAAGTGATGACTTCACCATCAAATAACTAACCTCAGCTGATGATACGTCCCAGGATAGTTAGGTTTGCTTTCACAACTGCAGATTGTCCTGCACAAACACGTGCTGTTGGTCAGAAAGGACATAAAACGAGCATCTGCCTTTCCTATCTAGTGGTGCAAAGTGTCTTTTGAAGTAAACAGACTAGGTTTCTAAGCATTTTGTTGCCACAGGAGATGACCTTCATAGACTCCTGTATCTGTGCTGCTCTTTAGTTTCTCTATCTACATAACAAGAGTAATAAGATCTAGGCTGCGTCCTCATGGGGTTATTGTGAGCATAAAACAAACTATAGACTTTCTTTGGAAATGTTGGCAGCTTCCACAATTTGAGATGTGATTTGCTACTCTTTTTGTTCCTGTTCCTGTTCCTATTATTGCCCCCATCCCATGGTCTTTCAGTCAGACGGTAGCTTGTAAGAACTGTGTGAGGGTCACCGTCTTAGCCTTTCTGTGTACTTGGTGCTTCGCATGGTGGGTGTCTTGCAATAGGAGGCACACAAGCATATTGCTTAATAAATAAGCAAATGTCAATGCAAGAGAGAAAGTAAGAAACTTGAGGTTTTCTTCTGCCTTTATCTACAAATGGAAAGACAAGTTAGTTGTGCCTTGAGTTTCTCTTCTGTAAAATGAGAAGTGTATACTAGCCCTGTGGTCTACTCCCTCTAAAATACTAAACTCAGGTTTTATATAAAAGTATCAGAATTAAAAAGTTTGGTAAAATGTTGTATCTCCCTGGAAGAATCTTTGCTACGTAGTAGGGTGAGAGTTCCCTGCTTCATATATAAAAGAAGAATGGGGATTGTACTTACAGGAGATGAACTTTGAGACTATTGTGTGTTTTAGATGTGTTCTTTGGATTATGGAGGAAAAAATACAGATTTTACTTGTGTGTTTTACAATAATACTACGTTTAAATATTTTACAACTATTGTTCTTTCTTTTTGTTATCACCTAACTGACTTGGCCTGACAGAATAAATAATTGGTCTATTCAGCCAACACATCTCTAGGATCTAGGAATCTACTGTGCTTTCTAAAACAGCCTCCATCTACATGTGAGCCATCTCCATGGCTCCTCATTTCTTGTCAGCTAGAGCAAAACCAATGTGGCCTCCATCTCTAGGACTTCCCCTTGAGCACATGTGTGAATAACTTTCAACTAGGCTAGTTCCCACTGAATGACAGATGTTGGTACATAGAAGTCTGAAAAGCTGGCTGTCAGCACTGGGCTCATGAAAGCACCTACCATGCACAACTCAACACTAACGTCGCAAGGAGCTCATGAGGAGATGACACCTAGCCTTTCCTTAAGGAGCTTACATTTAAGCTGGAGAGACAAAAATCTATTCTTGTGAATCAGATAAAAATTGATACACAACATAGTGTGGGAAATGACTACCATAGAAATTTATAAATGGGAGGATAGAGTAGTTGAGGGAAAATGGAGCTTCTTAAAAGACTTGGGTAAGTAGATTTCGGGTACATGGAAGTGGGTAGAGTATCTTGTTTATTTTGTTATGTTCAGTCTTTATTCTGTCTTATTTTAGAGAGCTCATGTTGAAAGTAATAGCTTATGATGGTGCAACACAGTTTAAGAAGAAAATGTGTTTGTAAAAGCATTATTAGCTCCAAGTAAAATTATTTCTACTGAATATATTAGGAGATGTTAAAATTATTTTATTTTCCTGGGTATAAGTGACAGAATTACTTAAGTTAGTTTTCTTAACATCTTAGTGACATAGGTCTTTCAGCATCTTCCAACAGGCATCTAACCTAGTCCAGTATCCTACTTATAGGAATATTTTGAAGCAATTTTCAAACAGATTGGCTTTTTTTTCCTATTCTTCATGTTTTCTAGGAAATAGATTCCACAAATTTCTGTGGTTACCCATTCCATTGTTTAGGAAAGAATTGGACTCTCAAAACTAAAATTGAGAGCTGTAGGGCAACTGGGCTTTTGTATTTTAGAGAATGTAATTATTAGAATTCAGAATAGTTTATTTGCTTTGAACTGCATAGTAACTTGTAGCAAGTTTGGCCAAACTGAAAGAATTTTCTTTAACTGTGGTCAGGATTATATTAATATTCTCAGACCTAAAAAGTTTTCATTTTCTTCATTAAACAAACAATTATTATGTTTTCGTGTTGGGCCAGGCCTTCTCTACAGATTGGGGTACAGGGATGAATCAGAAATCTCATGCCCTTGGGGGAGCTGTCAAGCTGGTGAAGAATGTGGTAGTTTGGTGGTCATCTTCTGTACTAGGGCCTTGGTTCTGTTCAGCTGAAGTGGAAGGGAGGGAGAGGTTCTGAGAGAAGGTGGTGTTTCAGTGATGCCAATTGCCTGTTTTGTGTTGGACACATGCTGGACTCTTTTTATGTGCTTGATTTAGCATTGATAACAGTCCTATGAAATAGATAATGTCATCTTCACCTCAAAGAGGAGCAAACCAAGGTTGGTGAGATTTAGTCATTTGTCTGCTGTCATACATCCAGAATGTGGCAGGACTTGAACATGAATGGCATTCTATCTGTGTTTACACAGAGCCCCTTGTGGATAAGAAGTCACTTTTTTGGACTATGGCTTTAGATTACATTGTCAAACTGTAGGGGAAGAGCTACTTTACACTGTCTGATTGTAAAGTCATCTCCCATCTCCCATCTGGCAGTATGGTTTCAGAAGGAAAGCAAGGATGAGCCAGAGGAAAAGATTCCTTTGAGGTGACTTTAAAAAAAAGGTCCTTTGAGTGGAAGTTGAAAATCATTAGGAATTTCGCTCGTTTTTGCTCAGTGAATGCTATTTGTCCTCCACTGTTTTTATGCAGATAAAGGCAAAGGAAGAGCAGACCTTAAGGATTCCAGGGTCATGCTATAGAACCCAGAGAGGTAGAAATCTTAGTTTTCTGCCTGGCAAGTAGGAAATTAATTACATTGCCCCTATAAAAGGTATCAGCCTTGCTAGAAATAAATTTACCATTTTTGCAGCTATCTTTGTAAAGCTCTTGTATTTGATAATTATTTAAAGCTATGGGGGAGCATTTGGGGGACTTATTAAAACTCAAGTCCATGCTTATATTTGTCATTCAGATCTTTAATTCATTTGAGACTATTCATAACAATTTTTCTTACTTGGTTTTCTTAAGAGAACCTAAGAAATAGCCCAGTCCTCATTTTGCAGATCTGAACATTGAGGTGCAAAATGTTAAGTGATTTGCTCAAGATCACAGGACTAACACTGGTGATATAATTTTGTGGTTATTTTTGGCTTTCATAGTAAGCTCAACTAGAACTTTTTAAAAAAATTGCTGATTGGGCTGAAGAGATGGCTCAGCGGTTAAGGCACTTGCCTCCAGTGCCTAAGGCCTAGGGTTCAAATCCCCAGGACCCACATGAGCCAGAGTCACAAGGTGGTGGCCCTGGTGCCCTCTCTCTCTCTCTCTCTCTCTCTCTCTCTCTCTCTCTCTCTCTCTCTCTCTCTCTCTCTCTCTCTCTCTCTCACACACACACACACACACTCTCTCTCTCACTCTCTCTCTCTCTGCTTGAAAATGAGTAAATAAAATATTTAAAAAAAGAAAATTTGCAATGTAAAAAAATTGCTGATTATTTGGAAATGACGTTTCAATTAGCAACAAAAATACTAAATTGGATTCAGTTATGAGTTAATTCTCCCAAAGAGACACTTGACTTGTCATAGAATTTTAAATATGAGTGACTTAACATGGAGCCTCATTGTTTGGATATGATAGGTGTCATTCATTCATTCTTTTTCAACAGGTGTTTATATAGACTATTCAAGCTAGTTCTTAAGCCAGAGTAGATAAATGAATAATTTTTTAGAGACTGAGAAGTAAAGTACAAGTCTTGAAAAGTTCTTAAAATCATAGTTAAGTCTGTACCTTTTAGTTTAGTACCCTTTGGTGTACTAAAGAGTTTCATGTTTCAACTTCTTAGCTTCATATTGTTAGGAAAACCACAAATAATTTTTTTAACCAAAAAGAAGTTCTTAAAAAGAATATGTTCATGAACTTGAAGTGTGACTTAGTCATTGTATTCTTAAATATTGACTCATGCATGGACTAAGTAATCTTTGTTCTTAAGTACTGCTTCAGGCCATTGCTTTCTTTAATAACTAAGGCATTGTTGCGTTCGTTTGAGCATGTTCTTTGGAATTTTGGCAATGCATGCATCCTCTTTCTGCATCTTAGTAAAAGCATGAGTAAATATTTTTTCTTAGCTTTGGTATTTTTGTAGCTCACATTTTACATGACCCAGACTAATACAATGTAATACCAGGATTACATAATTTAAGACATCAGTATTGCTTCCAGTACTATGAGATAAAGTCTTCATTTATCAGGAAGTTTACAAGCAGTATTTGTTGCCCATTCACTACCTGTAGAGAAATACCACAGAGCTATTTTCCAAATGAGAAGATAGAGTCATAGAGGTTAAAGACTGAGAGAACAGTTAATTTAAAACTTGGATACTATTCCTTTTTTAATTCAAAATTAGTCCGTATTAATTTTAGTAATGTATAGTTTTGAAATTCCAGGAACTTCCAACATTTGTTACAAACTGAGCTTTTCAAATAAGATATAATCAATAAAAAATTTCATTGAATATTCATTATGCACCTTGGCACTATAGCATGCACAAAAGTAGCTCACAGTGTGGTCTTGGATTTCAAGGAGTTTATTGTTCAAGAATAGATAGACCAACTTGTGAAATAGTTTAGGAAATATAATGAAGCTCTGTGGTACTGTTGGATGACAAGGGGTCAGCGCCAGGTAGCAGTCTGGATTTAATCTGGATTTAAAAGAATTTGGATTATTTGTATACATAAAGTATGGATGCTGGAACAAACATTGGATATGTTCTGAAGACATTAGATGACAAACCAAACTAGGTCAGACTGACAGGGCATGGTGGAAGTGTTCATCGTTTATTGCTAGAGCAAGAATTCATCAGCCACCTACTTGGTGTGAGCACTGTACTAGGTTCTTTGGCTCTATGAATACATAGCATGGAGATTAGTTGGAATTTGACACGTCAGGAATTGTTTAGATGTCTCTGTATCAGAGTACTCCATGATCAGCTCAGTGTTTTAAAAATCATTTAGAAATTATTCCATTTTCTGTCACTGGCTAGTAGAACTGGAGAACATGAGAGAGTTGCTCATAATTGTTAGTTCTTTCTATAAATTATTGTGTGAGCCTTATGATGTTTATTTTTATTACTCCTAAATTATCTGGCAGCTATATTGATGGGAAATAGACCTTACGTTTTAATAAATAGTAGCTTATCCAATAATTTAAAAGATACATCAAAAAAACAAAAATTTCCTTTTTGTTTTTTTCCTAGATAATAATTCTGAGTTAAATACAGGTTTATGATAGGACTTACTATAACATTTAATACGCTATGTTTTGTGACTTTTCAGTAGTAGGATATGGCATGCAGTATTTTCCAAAATTACTTATTTGACCTTATAAATTTTACTCTGTTTCAAAGAATATCTGTTATTGTCTGTGTTCCAGCAGACATGACTTGAGTAATGCTGAGGGACACTGATTAAGACAGATGAAAGACATGTTCTGATTTCTAGGCAGGTATGGGAAAGATGCTTGTTTCAGATTATCATGACAGCAAAAACATAGGTAAATATATCATAAATTATTCTTAGTTGTCAGATAAAAATTTAACCTAGTCTCCTAGGTACAGTGAGTTGTCTCAGTACACATGAATCTGAACATTTCTTATTTGTAGACTTTTGAAAATCATGTAGCAATTAAAGTACTTCTGTGGGAGAAGAAACTTCATGACCTGAGATTCTCCTACCATTTTATTTTAAGAAGATACATTTTATTTTTCCAAAGTCTTGCTTGATGTCTTTGATTTTTAGAAAACAATGCTCATGGCATGGTTGGTGAGCTGAGCTGGATCCTGGTCTTCCAGGCTGTGATATATGTAAGTGTGATGGGGGAAGGTGAGGTTGGCAGATTAAAAGCAGGGATAGAGTGTAACTAGCTTTGAAATTAACAGGCTTTTGATCCACAAGGACAGAGTTCTTTACCTTTGGGCTGGATTCCTACACAATATGATCTGTTGTTCTCATCCCTCGTCCCCAAAGTTACAGCTCCATATGTTAATATTTAAACATAAGCTTGTGATAATTCAGACTTAGAGCAGTTAGAATGCTCTTAGAGTCAGGTAACAGAAAAACCCAAATCAGAATTTCAACAATGAAAAGTTATTGTCCTATGTATAATGAGGAAGTTTTAAGGGGAATCGATTCAGATTGATAACATATCAAAGACCCTGTGTTTCTAAGGTGTGGTCCCGGGTGTGAAGGCATGCGGAAAAAAAACCAGAGAAGCTTCTTTGATGGCCACAGGATGGCTGCTGTTATAGAGATGATAAGGCATTAGCTCCAGTGGCCTGGTGCAGCTCTGGTTTTGGTTTTTAGGAACAACCATCTCTTCCAGTGTGTATTCTTTTTTTTTTTTTTAAATTTAATATTTATTGTCCATAATGAGTTACATTATTTAGTGGGCAAACCATGCGTTGTTATCCTGACTTCCCCAATTCCCCCCCTCCCCATCCCTGATCAGTTGTATATCCTCCTTCGTGGGCTGTCTGTATTAGTCCTTGTGGCAAGGGATCCTGTATATCTTAGTACTCATCCCGGTCTTCCTG
>PVHP010026354.1:0-24710 GCA_004024765.1 Zapus hudsonius
TTGGGTGGGTCTCTGAGGATGTTAACAGGAAGGCAGCCTCTCAGCAAGGGGCAGGATTAAAGAAGCTCAAAGAAGCTAGAAGTAAACATCCTTTCCTGTGTGGGCAGTGCAGGAAGGAAATTCCAGAGACTCAGGAAGCCATTAAATCTGGGGAAGGGTTACAAGACCCCACCCTAAGGCTATATAAAGAAAAAGAAGGGCTGGAGAAATGGCTCAGTGGTTAAGGGTTCAATTCCCCATGACCCACAAAAGCCAGACCCACAAGGTGTGGCCCCTGGTGCTTTCTCTCTCTCTCTCTCTCTCTCTCTCTCTCTCTCTCTCTCTCTCTCTCTCTCTCTCTCTCTGCTTGAAAGTGAATAAATAAAATATTTTTTAAAAAAGAAAAAAAAAAAGAAATTCTCTCCTTGGCCCTCCTGCCTGTTCCCTGTTCTGTGTGTGCGGTATAGATGATGGGTTTTTTTTCTCTCTGCTCGGACCTGTGAAAGAGGACCAGCCTCTTTCACTTTTATGGAACTTCCCCTGGATCTGTAGCTTGAATATATCATTTCCTCCCATTAACTGTGCCTGGTTTGGAGATTCATCGCAGCAGCATGTGGCTGACTGCAACACTTCCTATGGTGGTTGGATTATACATGATCCCATGGACTCAGGGATTTTAAAAAAATATTTTAATTTTATTTATTTTCAGAGAGAGAGAGAGAGAGAGAGAGAGAGAGAGAGAGAGAGAGAGAGAGAGAGAGAGAGAGAATGAACATGGAGCACCTAGTACCACTGCAAATGAACTCCAGACACATGAACTACTTTGTGCATCTGGCCTTATATAGGTAATAGAGAATCAAACCCAGGCCATCAGGCTTTGCAAGCAAGTGCCTTTGACTGCTGGGCCAACTCTCCAGCTCAGGCTAAGGGATATTTGGTTAAGCTTCCTACATAGTCTCCAGCAGATGGATGAGGTGTGTCACTGGGAGCAGACCTTGAGATTCCATCCCATTGGTATTCTCAGAGCCAGTTAGTGCTTGCTGGTACTGCATCTCTCTCTCTCTCTCTCTCTCTCTCTCTCTCTCTCTCTCTCTCTCTCATGCATGATAAAAAAAGAGCCAGCTTACTCCCTCATGATGACCCTTCCCCTGAATATGTAAGCCTGAGATGAACCGTTTTGTCCCATAAACTGTTTCTGATAGGGTGTTTGTCTCAGCAATGAAAAAGTAACTGCAGCCCTTCCCTAAGAAAAAAGTTTCTTCCTTCTAGTTTCTATCACTACTCCAGGCTGGGCCTGGTGATTCTTGCCTATAATTTTAGAACTGCATATTGTTTTGATTTGTATTGAAAATTTCAGGCTAATTTTTATTTTACCAGGAAAGATGTAGCATTACATTATGGTATTGTAATCATCGGTGATCTCTTGTCACTTTATATAAAAAACTGAACAGAGGAGAATTTTTCCTTTCATAGTGTAGTACAATGCCTCCATAGAAACATGTGTGATGTACTATTCTGCCCTCCTAGTTCCCTGCTATCTTAGTGCTTCTGTTCATTCCAGATTCTCTCGAAGATCAGGTCAAGTCAGTCTCCCAGTTACAATTCAACTAGCCTCTTATAAACTTTCCAACAAAAGAAAGTATAAGAAAGGGATTCTCTTTCTGGCAGTGTAACAGGGTGAAAATACAGTAGATTTTCTTTTATAATTCTCTAGTTTTATATTTATATTATCTAGTCTATTGACGTTCATTGAGTTTTCATTATTTATGAACTGTTAGAGATGGGAGAAATCAAACCTTTTTCCCACCCTACACTCACCACTCCACATGGAGCACCCCACATCATTGCTCCACATGGTCACTACGACTGAGACAGGCTGTTTTGAGGCACAGCAAGTAATTCTATTTCAAGCACTTGTCAAATGTCTTACACATCATCCCAATGCTGGCACTATCCACCTGGAATGAGCAAAGTACTATGGGAAAAGATAGTCTGATAGGATGCCTCCTCTTTTAAATATCCCTCCCCAGATTCTAGGTCCTGAAGCTATCAATTGTGGGTTCCTAACCACCTCCTCTTTTAGATATCCCCCTGTGATGGTTAAGTTTTGTTGTCAACTTGACCTTTCAAGTAATCTTGGGTGGGTCTTTGAGGATGTTCACAGGAAGGCAGCCTCTCATTAGGGATCAGGATGTAAGGAAGCTCAAAGGAGCTAGAATTAAACATCCTTTCCTGGGTGGGCAGTGAAGGAAGAAAATTCCAGAGACTCAGGAAGCCATTATCTCTGGGATAGAATTGCAAGACCCCACCTTAAGGCTATATAAAGGGGAAGAAATTCTCTCCTTGGCTCCTGCCTGTTTGCTGTTCTGTGTGTGGTATTGGTGATGGGTTTCTGTCTCTGCTCGGACCTGTGAAAGACGGCCAACCTCTTTCACTTACAGAACTTCCCCTCAATCTGTAGTTTCAATAAGTACTTTTCTCCCCCAAATTGTGCCTGGTTTTAAGATTCATCCCAGCGGCGTGTGGCTGACTACGACACCCCCCCCCCAGGTTCTAGGTCCTGTAGCTATCAATTGTGGGTTCCTAACCCTGCCTCCTGAGCTTTGGTTACTTTTCTAGAGCAGCTCACAGAGACATGTTCTGTCTACTGATTGATCATAACTGATATAGAGAATATACCAGATGGAAATAATGTCCAAGGCAAAGTGTGAACCTCTTTTATGCACTTAAAGCACCTCCTGATATATGGCAATCTGAGGTCTCCTCATTTTCCCATATGGGGGTTTCACAGGAAACATCCCTGTGTAGGCATGATTGACCACACCTGTGACTACTAATTCAAGCTTTAGCACCTCTCCTTTCATTGGAAGTAAGAAGATCCAGCTCTCTAGTCCCATGGTATCTGTTGTGGCAAGCCCCTAGTCCTGAGGCTTACCAGTCCCACCATGAATCACCTCCTTACAGCAAAAGATCTTTGTCATCAAAATAGTTCAGAAATCTCTGTCTGACATTCTGATGACTCAGGAAATCACAAAAGTAATTCATAAATGTTCCATATCAGGAAGTTGGGTCAAAGACTAAATATTAGAACAAACATTGTCCTGGAGCCCTCTCTACGAAGGTCTGAGGACCACTGTCTCAGGAAGTCCAGACAGAGGCTAGATGTATTACTTTCATTACTTAAGAATATCATATAAACTAACACTTGATTTTATGCTCAAGTTCACCCCTCAGTCTATATGTGTATATTCTATCTGTAATTCATTACATGAAACTAAAATGTCTTCAGTTTAGAGATAGAAGAGACACATTTCCCATCACTATTGATTTCTATTTATTTGTTATGTCATTTCTTTAAAAAAATCTATTATCTTCATATTCACATTTTATGTTAAGATATGATATTATCTACTTTTATATAATAAGCCACCCCAATATCAGAAACTTAAGCAACACATTGTTATGATCTTTCACAATTCCAGGGTCTGACTGGATACGCTGTGTGGTTCTCTTTTTCTCTCATGTGGTGATACGCAGTCAGAGGGTGGCACTGGCTTTATGTGAAGATGCTCCACACTGAGATTTCACATTGACGTGGAATTCAGCTGGGATGATTGCAACATTTCGAGGCTGGGAAAGAACAGAGACATTAACTTAAAAGGATCAGTAGTAAGGGTGACATCTGATTTCCAGGGGACAGCACAGAAGCCTAAAACAATGGATTATAGGCATTTAAGGGTTGTAGGAAGAGTGAGATCCATAGTTGTAAAGTTAGCCTTCAGCCATGTCACACCCCCTCCCTAGGGCTCCAAGAATATCATGGAATTGGGTGCCAAAAGTGTATAAGAGCTGGAGGGTGGGAAGGGGTGCTGTGGGACTTTGTCATCTGGACATGACAAGGCCATTGCACTAATGAACTCACAGAAGCTGTGGTTACCTATCCAAGACCTGTACAAGATCGAGCCAGGAACCATTCCATCATAGACAGGGGAAGGGATTTTGAGTTTCCACGCCACTCTGAGGAGCTACTGGTAGTTCAATGACTGCTGGAGGCAGGGGATCATCCTCAATGCTATATACATAATATGAAAAAGGGGTTCAGCAAGAGTGGGGAGGATAAGAGAGGGTAATGAGTCCAGATGATCATAAAACAACATATGCATGTATGAAATAGTCAAAGAACAAAAGAAAAAAAAAATAATGTTTAAAAATGCCTTTAAAAGTTAAGGTAGTCAGGTAGGAACACAGGCCCAAAAGAACAAGGGTGTCAGCACTCCTGGGGTGACTAGAACTCTTGTCTGATTCAGTCCCATCCAAGCAGAAGCAGCTTCCTGGTTCTTCCTGAAAACTTCCTCCTGATTATTTTCTGGGGGTCTTTTCTGAGGATGTGCTCACCTCCTCTGCCCACCACAAATCAAAGTCCTTCATGTACTTTTGAATTTGGCAATGAGGTTCATTCCCACAGGATGCCCAATTTATAAAATGACTTGTTCCAAGTTGCCACATGGATTTCCTGGGCTTTCCCTGTTGTGACCTTTCCGAGCCTAGAGTGGAGTGGGGTGGGGAGAACCTGTCTTGGCTTGGAAGCTTTTCCTTCTTTCTCATTCTTACTTTCTCTTAAAATAAATCTTTTATGATTCCAAAGAACTAAGGTATACTAAAGTTTCCAACATACAAAAGCTCAGGAAACCCACCATCCACAGCCAAAGAGAAGTAGTAACTGGAGATTTAAAGGCTGAGGTAAGTAACCCCATAATGTAATTAATTCAACACTCTTAGACAGCAGTGAGTAAGTGCTATGACCAAGGAGGGGGTTAGAGAATTGTAACCTCACTTACTTTGAAGGTGGAGGAAAAAGCTATGAGCCAGAGATCTGTGTGCCTTTCAGACTCTGGAAAAGACAAGAAAATTCATTGTACTGTGTGTTGGCCCAGAATGAATCCCAGACCACAGGTGGATTTTAGCTCAGTACGACCAGGCTGGACATCAACAGAACTATATGGTTATTCAGGTGAGATGACTGGATTAACTAAAGTGAAATGAAGTAGTAACTTGCTAGAACAGTGGTGAAAAACAAACAGAATTGTGAGTTCAAACTGCAGTGAGACACCACCATGCAAACCGGATTAGAGCTGCAGGGATGTTTGACCAGAGCATCAGGCAATCAAATTGCTTTATTGCACATGTAAGAAGAGATGTGCTGCAGTCCTACTGGGAATAGTGTGGCTTTGGCATGAACCTCCTACAGAACAGCCTCCTCCTGACTTGACAGTTTCATAGTGAATATATATATATTTCATAGTGAATATATATATATATATATGTCCACAGAAGACACATGTATGTCTATATCAACCGATTATAATACTCCCAAACTGATAGTGACTTGAATCTCCACAGAATAGATGCAATTGGAGTTCTATCCACACAGTGGAACATGAGAAAGTTATCAAGAAGGAATTACTGCATGCCTACAATAGTATAGATCAGTATCACAGGTAGAGGTTGGGAGGAAGGAAAATAGATTAAGATACTTGAATAATACATGAGCAGGTTACATAATGGCTCATCCTGAAGTGACTATAGTGCCGGAAGGGAAACATTGAAAATCTGTGGATCCTATAACTTTGCCTTAAGTGGAGTTTATAACCAAGTCTCCCTCTGCAGCTCTCCTTTGTGTATTCTAAGGGATAATGGAAAGCTGTGGAACTCGGTGATTTTTTTTGTGGTGCTTCCCTCATTTTTTCTCCCTTCTCTCTTCTCTCTCTCTCTCTCTCTCTCTCTCTCTCTCTCTCTCTCTCTCTCTCTCTCTCTGTAAAATTGAGATGAAACCTCAGATCATACATTTCATTCTCCTTTGTGCCTTTTTATCTTGGAAATAAATGACCACAGTATCACAGCAGATGAAAGAGATATGATCCAAATGATATCAGTTATTACACCAAGTGCCATCAAACTCAACTATTCAGGCAATATTAAATAGCTTTGAATGATAAAAGAGTGAAAGATTAACATTAGATACAAGCACATGTCATAGGAAAACCACTTAGAGCAAAAACAAATCACCCCCATTACAACATGCAAGACTTGTTCACTTGGGTGCTTTGTCTTAGTGATTTAGGAGATTGCGGAGTGGGTTTCTTACAGAAAAAGAATATAAAATTGTAATAAGAAGGCATTAGAACATTGCTTCAAAAAGATCATTCAAGTGGAAAACAAAGTTGTATAAAGTGGGAACTGTAGCATTTGCCAATTGTTTAATTCCTTAAGATAGCCCCAAATGCTAGCTCTGACTCTCAGAATTGCTTTCTTTGGCCCAATTTCTACCTTTTCAGAAATTAAATCATATTTTTAATGTCAAGCTTTTGTTCCTCCCCAATTTTAAGTCTATTGAATGGACACCATGTGCGTTAAAACTGTCTTGAAGGAGTTAAATTTTGACACCTTCAAATCGGAATGTAAGTCTTGGCTATAATAAATTAGGGTCAATCTTGAACAAAGATATTTTTCTCAACATCAGTGAAACCCAGAGGTATCCAGTGCTTAGGTTGGAAACTGAAATATATAAGTCAGGCTTTATACAAATGGTGAAGTGTATTGAGGCCCTCTCAATCCAAGAAGCAATGCTTGAAATAAAGACATCTAAGAATCAAGCGTGGTGGCAGGCACATGCATTCCTAGCACTTTGAGGGGCTCAGACAAAAATACATGTTGGTTCTTGCATACTTCAGAATGGTTTAAAAACAATCCTATTTTAAGGTAGATCCTAAGAGGTCAGGGGATTTTGTTGTAGAATAGGAGAAACACTAAGAGGTCAGAGGAATACGGTGTAGCAAAGGAGAACTACTGAAAGATGGCGCAAATGTGGATTAGAGGAGACAAGAAGAAAATAAGAATATATGGCAAGTCCAGCCTGGAGAACTACTTGGTCTTCATAACCCTGAAGCCTGATCTTTGCCCTTCACCATGATGCTCATGACACTCTAATATCTTCCAGCATCCTTTACTCTCATTCTCCCTACCTAACACAGACTTTATTTATCCAAGTTTAAATAAGTTCACTATTCCCTCCCCTAACTTAGACTCTAAAGCTCAAATGTATTTGTCTGGTATCACTTTCTTTCTACTGCCTCTGCTGATGTCTGAGTTTTATCTCAGTCCGAGCTGCAGGTTTCTTTGACTTAAAGCTTATCTTGTGATTCCCAGATTCAAACTAATGAAGTCCTAAGGACTCAAATATATTTCTGAGCCCATTGAAGTCCAAGTGCTGGGGAGGTGGATTCCTGAGAGCTCATTGTGCAGTCAGTCTAGCCTACTGGTGAGCTCCACGCAGGACAGTGACAGAGCCTATCTCAAAGAAGATGGGCTGTTCCTGAGAGGAATGGTACTCGAGGTCCTCCTATGTGCTCTGGACATATCCACTTAAAATGTTAGTTATATAGTGATCCAACCTCATGTTATGTTACCCCAGGAACATGAGAGTTAACCAAATATTTCATTGTTTCCACTGCAATGGAAGCTCAGGTCAGGTAGAAGACTACTCCATGCTTTGGGCTGTTGAGTTCTCAGTTAAGAGAATAGGGCCTGGCACATGGAATTCTCAATGAGATCTTAGGTGGTGTGAGACTGTAAATATGATTATCTCCACCTAATACTTCCTCGATACAGCTAAGTTACATAGCATAAGTTCTGTGCTTTTCTGCATATGTACTTGTGTGCAATGTGTGTGCATGTGTGTATATGTGTGTGCATGCACACACACATGTGTATATGTGTAGATGACAGAGATTAATATTGGGTGTCCTGTATTACTCTTCATCTTGTCTATTAAGACAAGGTCTCTCACTGCACCCAGAACTCACTGATTGGGTGAGACTAGCTAGCCAGTTTTCCCTGGGGATCCTCTTGTCCTCCTGAGTCCTTCAGTTTTAGGCACATACCATCACATCCAGCACTTACATGCATGCTGGGAGTCCAAACTCGGGTCCTTACATTTACAGGGCAACTGAGCCATTTTCTCAGCACCTTGCCCGAGTTCTTAAAGCAGAATTGGGATAGAGCATAATCCTTTCAGACCTTCTCAGAATGTTCTTCATTCTAGAAGTTGAGCACACAGCCAAGAGTGAACCAGTCCCTCCCCAGTAGAACATGCACAAATACTAGTCAGAGAAATACAGCTGAAATAAAATGCTGGGGATTCCTTTGTTTGGGAAGGAAAATAAAAAGGGCCAGATGATAACAGAGTGACAAGTTTGTAATTATAGGGTGTTTAGGAAACCAGAGGGACAATGCTCTGGGTATGTGTGCCTAATGTCTAAAACTACCATGTCCCTGACCCTAGTCGACAACCTTGTAACTCACTGAAATGTAAGGGTCTATTTAAAAGCACATCCTGTCCTGAACATATACCAGAATAACTTCGTGTTAGTGACTTCATTGATTGAAAAGTCCAAGTTTACATTGAAGAAGAATAAAATTGGAATTCAGAGCTTTACTAAAATACCAATCATATTTGCAAAGACATCTAGGCATGCTAATGCACACTGACTTGTAAGCTAAGTTTGGATCAGACCAGAATGGATGCGTGTGGGGACCCCAGCACACATGCAAATTCAGGCCACTGGGACTTTTCTGCTCAGCCTGTGAGGTGAAGGATGATGTATTTAGAACATCTACAAAGAGAAAATTCCATGTCCTTTGGCTTCAGTGGAGTGACCACTCCTTTGCTAAGCAGCTTTGAGCGACTTTGCATCGTACTCAACGTGACAAGGCTAGTTACCTGTCGATCACTGTAGGTCATAGGATGGACAACCCTCCTCCTCATTTTAGCTGTGGGGTCTGCATTTCAAAGTCAGTGCTATCAGTTGGGACATTTTAGTTGGAGGAACAACGTACTTCACAGCAAACGGCAAATGAAGACATGTCCTTGAAGATGTCTGTGTCCTTATGATTTTGTGCTATTTGATTTTTGGTTGCATGATATAATAAATTCTCTTGTTTCTTCTATCAAAGGGCAAGAGGCCCACATGGTGTCTGTTTAGATTACTTTCCCTTCTTTGTGTTATTCAAATTAAGTTCAATGGAGAAAACACATGTTTATTGCTTTGGGGAATGGTGTTCAGAAGTAAGATACATGGGGCTCAATGCTCACTTGCTTGCAAAGCCTTCCAGCCTGAGTTGAATTCCTCTGTACCTGTGTCAAGTCAGATTCAAAGTGGTGCATGTGTCTGTGATCCCTACACACCTAGGCCAATGGAAGGCAGAGCCAGGAGAATGGCATTGGCAAGAGCACTAAGAGACCATGCCTGTCTCAACAAGGTAGAAAGTGAAGACCTCACCCCAAGGCTGTCATCTGATGTCTGCATGTGTGCTGTCACACATGCCTCTCCCCCCCCACATGTACATGTGCAGGAACAAAGAGGATTCTTATTTTCAACAAGAAAAAGTAAAAAAAATTAGTATTTAAAAGAGGCTAGACTGCAGTCTTGAATCTGTAGAATGTTTCCATGGACATTTTATGGAACTTGGTGATCACTGATAGAAAAAAAAAAACACAATATACCCTAACTTGGCTGCAAAGTATAGACTGAACACACCCACCCAGTGTTGTTTTGACAGAGTCTGACACACTCTTCCTGGGAGCTCTGGGGTCCACTTTCTGTCTGTGAAAAAGCCACTGTGATGGGACCGAATGGGGAGACTCTCAGACGCATTCTGCTGCCCACCATTGGCTCCATCTCTGAGTGTCACATGTCAGGGTTTTGAAGAAACAGTGCACCTTTGTTCACAGTGACAAAATTGAGGGCCTGGCCATGCAGTGTAGTGAGAAACAGAACCCTGGGAATTATGCTCACATAGATCAGAACTCTAAAAAGTCCCACAGTGCTTAGCTATTTTATGGAGCAGGGAAAATAGCTCATACACCACATTCAAGAGTCACTTGGGCTTGTTATATTATTCTCTTTGTCATTTGGCATAGTGGAAAAGTCTTCAATAGTGAAGAATGAACCTTATGAATGTCTGTTCCATTGTTTTAAGCATTGGGCATGTGTGTATGTGGAGTATGGCTGGTATGTGATGTGTGTGTAGTGTATTCACTTGTGTGCAGGTGTGTGCACCTTGTGTGCATACACATGAAGGCCAGAGGAAAGTGTTAGTTGGCCTCTTCTTTTTTCTCTTCTTTTCCCTTGACTTGGAGTCTCTCACTCTACCCAGAGCTGATGTTTCCTTTTTTTTTGGTCAGCAAACCACAACAATCCTCTGATCTCCCTCTTTTCCCCAGGGCTGGGGATACAGATGTGTACTGGCATGACCAGCTGTTTACTTGAGTGTTATGTAGTAAACTTGTGTGGTCTCAGGCCTACAGGTTTGCAAGCAAATATTTTAACCACTGAGCGATCTCTCAGCCCTATTTTACAAATGCTCATAGAGATTTAAAGAAGCAGCTAACTTCTTTCTTCATTCTTCCTTTTGATAACACTTAAGAGTTGCAGCTTCTATCCTGTTAAAAGTGTAATGTTGGTCATTGATAATGTAGCAAATGATATTATCAATTTGACCTAGGAGCATGTGTAACTCTATGACAGGAACTCCTGCTGATGTACGTACACTTTAACAGCCAGTATTACAATAATTTCTTTTGTTTTCAGGAGCTCACACAAAATGTGATATTCACAGCTGCTAGGCATCAACTTCGTTGAGAAGCAATCACATCACAAAACACAGAAGGGGCTGACTTTGGATTACTGCTGGATCACACACTGCGGTGTGGAGAGATTCAAGTACAAGTCCTTAGCCCGAGCCAGGGCCCAGGTGGGCTATAAGGTTTCACTGAGCAAGCCAGACTCCTGTCTGCTCACCCTGCTCGATAGCATCTAGGAATTCCTACCAGTGGAGTCTGCATGGAGGCCACAAGGCTTGTGAGGTTTTTGTTGGTTTTAATGCATGTTTTATTCTCTTTCAGAATGACTAACATGAAGCAAAGGCAGATAGAGACATTTTTACAATGTTGATAATAGGGCATGATGAGAAAGTCATGCAGAATGCATGTTTATGATAGAAATACATCCAAGACTCTGGGGGACAACAGGAGATGAAAAAAAGAGAGTTTTACATACTCATCTGGACTAAATTCTAAACTATATACCTAGAAGGCTGAATACAAAGGTGTAAGTTATAAACTGAGTACTTAGCTGAATACAAAACAATAACATCATTTAGAAAAGGGATTTTAAAGTCATTATTTTAATTGCATCTCTTTAAATATCATTTAGCATTCATTAAAATAATGAAAGAAGAAAAAGGCATGAGAAAATCATCCTAACCACACAAAAAAATGGTCATAAAGGGTGATACACTTATAAAGCACAGAGGAGGAACAGAGGCTTTCTCTCCAAAGCCAAATCTAAGGTGTCAGGTGTTCTCATGAGGTTGTCATTCATGTGCACACAGCTCTTCTAGCTGGAGAATCCAAAGGTATCCAATGGTGGGACACTCCTGGGATCCCAGCACTTGGGAGGTGAAGTCAGGAGGATCAGGATTTCAAGGTCACCCTTGGCTATATCTTGAGTTCATGGTCAGCCTGGGGTACATGAGACCCTGTCTCAAAAATAATGGAGAATCAAATATGGTCACTCATTTACCAGGATTTATAGATAGGAACAGATGATAGACAGGTGATAGAGATAGAAAGGTAGATAATAGATTGATGATAGATGGATGATAAATAGGTAAATAGATGATATATAATTGATAGGTAGATAAATGTGTATATATATATAATAGATATTTGGTACAATATGGGTGTGTAACTGTCTGCCTATCATTGGTGTATCTACATCTATAATCTATCTGCATCTATCACCCATCTCTCTGAAGTTGCATTTTCCCATGGGAATTTCCCATCAATTATCCATTCTACCTTTTCTTTTGTGGACAGCGGTACAATTCTGTTTGGGTTGTAATGTGCCCCATCAATGAATTAATTCTTTGCTCCTTAGGATATCTGTAAAACATAGTTCTGAAAAATGAGATCAGAGGTAAAGTCTGACCATGGGTCTTCTTGACATAAGAGAACTTTTTCATATTACCAGTGACCAATCCAGATAGCAAATAGCACCACTTATAATTCAGTTTGGCCACCTTGCACCTATGAGGAGATAATTTAATGTAGTTTATGTATCAAAGAAATAAGCCTCCACTGGGGCTTTCCAGGCTGCAGATACCTATGGTTGAAAACTACCTTCGTATGAAATGTAAACTTAGTTGTGGTTTTGGTATTATAATTTCTCCTCCTGTTATGTACTGCTTACTCAATCTGAGTTGATGTTTGTCAGGCATATGTCTTTCCATTTCTGTGTTGTTTTTCCAACGAAGTATCAGGAGATTGTTCAGGAAACTGAAAATCCAAAGATCTATGAAAAAACTATTCATTTTTCTTTGAGTTTAAAAAAATCTCTTTAGTCTTGATGTCCTTAGTTAGTTTCTTTTACAGTGTTCTTCATATTTTCTTTCATTGGTTAATTATTTCAGAATTTCTAATTCTTTTACAAAGAACTTCCTTTGAAATGCTTGTGTTTCAAGAGCAGAGTGGCAAGCGCCATGTATTCTCCCTCATATGTGGTTCCTAAGCCTGAACATTAAGAAAAACTGTCAGTGAACAGAGGGACTGTAAAAGGGGAATGGAAAGAAATTTTTTGGGGGGGAGGAATAGGAGGGTGGGGGACACATATAATAAACCAAACTAATAATGAAACCATAAAGCCCTAGCTTTCATATAGTAAGCTCCTGAGGAAGCTGTGGGCACCACCTGGTATGAGGGGCCTTGAATAAAATGGGAGGAAGCCTAACCTCAAGAATAATTGTTCAGGCCTGCATCTCCCTGTTCCAGTTATTGGTTCCTTCCCACACTGAGCTGTTGTTCACAGAGACCCATACCCTTAACTGAAACTGGATCCATGGCAAAATCCTATGTGGACCAAGAACCCAGGCTCCTAGGGGAAATTCCCACTACCAGAAAGCTACAGAGAGGCTACACCCATTAGGAGCTAGCCAAAATAGCAATGTTGTCTCAGTTAACCTATATTGATCTCACTCTCCAATGGAGATTCTGTTTGTGTTTTTCAGAAAGCATTGAGAGACAACTCAATTCCACCAAGACATTGGATGATGGCTGACATCCTGGCAGGAGACAAACCACACCTAACCTTCACACAAGGCCCAAATGAAACTTATGAGAAAGTGACGAGACAAACAGGAGACCAATCACTACATCAAGTCTGATAAACCATGAAAGGTTAATGGAGATAGACACCAATGATACCCAAGAAAACCCAGGGCAAAGATCCAGAGATACTTGAGATCTCAACAACAAAGCAGACTTAAAACTCATCCACTATTACTCAGGGAACTGAGTGGAAGAGGGGGGTGGAAAGAATGTAAGAGCCATGATTAGGGAGAATATCCAGAGACATCGCTGCCCCCCAACAACAATGCACAAAGGGGGAAGGAAAAACTACTGGCTCCCTCTGGTGCCATAACCCCCTATCCTATGGACAGATCCAGTATGCACACCCGAGGAAGGAACCCAGTGGGTAGGGGAGAGAGAGGAGGGAAACGGGGACACCTTCACAAGATTTGTTCATACAATATATATTCTTATTCATAATAAAAATATTAATTAAAAAAGAAACATTTGTTTTACTTACATATTCATCAAGCATTATGTTTTTAAGAAAGTGGTGTGAAAATTTCTCTACTTTCCAGTGTCAACCAATTTTTTATGAGTATCTCAAGTTATTCTTTATTGTAATGAAATAATTATTTGTTGATTTTACACCCCCATGCTTGTTAATCTTTGGTGTTTATTTTCCTACATTGGTTTCTTTCCCGTATTCCTCTCCTCTGTGTCCTCACTGCTCTTACATATGATATTTCTATGATTCCGATAATCTGTAGAAATGAAATCCTGTCTGTAATTGACACTGGTGCTACCAGTATTATGTTTATTGTGACTCAACAGAATAGAGGAGCAGATAGTCTAAATATTCCCCATAGCTGATGGTCAGGAAAGAAGCTATTTATGTAAGTTCTCTGTGCCCAGGCATCCTCACCTAACACAAACATTACTGGTGGGTAACTCATAGGGCTCACATGGCATTGTGAATGCCATATTCATAGAGCAATGTTGGCCACTGGATCACTCCAGTACTTTATTGCTGATCTCTACTTTTAGAATTAATCCTTGTTTCAATGATTTCTCATTGAAAGTTAGTGTCATTCTTTAACTATAAATTTGACTTTGCTTTATAGAAATCACATCTCATAGATATAAATTTACATTTGTACATAAATATAATGACTCAGTTTTAAGGAAAAAAGATCACATTTTGCTGTGGTTACTAAAAAATAATTTCCTTAATGCAATCAACCTCGATGTCCCTCAATTGGTGAGTGGATAATGAAGATGTGGTTTATCTATACAATGGAGTTGTAAAGAAAATGAAATTATGAAATTTGCAGGGAAATGGATGGATCTGGAAAGGATCACACTAAGTGAGGTAACTCGGGCCCAGAAAACCAAACACTGCATGTTCTCTCTCATATAATGGCACACTCAGTAACCATAGATTGTTATTAGAAAAATTTCAACGCTAGTGTTGCAATAACTTTCAGTGAGTTGTTGGCCAGGGAGGTTCCTGAGGCCCCAAAACATTATAGACGATTGCCAAAGCTCTTGGTTGCCCACCAGAATGAGATGGTAAGACCCTATTGCTGAAGACCACATATGCTTGGGCTGCAGGTCACTGAGAAATCAAGCTGGAGCTGAGCTGGAAACCTCCTTCCTCCCTGTTAACCAGCTGACAGAAGCTGGTAAAAGCTATGCTGCATACAGCCCTATGTGAGAGAGAAGTCATCAATGGTGGTGAACAGCAGTGGACTTTGCAAGCCTTAAGACAGACCAGCTAGGCCAAATGTGCCAACTGGGGCAATAGTGGCATGTCTATTTTGGGGAAACCAATTGCTCTCTAATTGGACTAGAGGCCCACTCCACGGGAGGGAATACATGCCTTGCCGTGCAAACACTATTTTTTTTAAAAATAAGCATACCCAAAGAATAGTGCTCCTCTCACTCTTGGCTTCAGAAGCTTCTCTTTTTCAGATGGTGGTGACCACTGGGATAATGCAGAAGACACTATAGTGCTGATTAAAAATGACAGTGGAGTGTTCAGCACTGGGACATCTCTATCACACTTCCTGAGGCTCAGGGTCTATTGCAGAAGAGGTGGTGGAAAGATTTTAAGAGCCAAACTTCCAGACACAAAACGGCCTTGATATTCTGATTTCACACTGCCTTATAGTACATACACATAATGGGAGGAAAAGATAATGACACTGAAACAAAACACAGACTAATTGAGAGGGGGGAGAGATATGGGGGAGGGTGGGAAGGAAGATGGAATCATAATGGTTTATGCTCTATAATTATAGAAGCTATCAATAAAAAGTTAACAAAATAATTTCCTTATTTCAAGATGACCATAGTCGATATATATGTTTTTCCATTTCAAAAAATCATTATTTTTCAGTTCAGGGAGACAATAAAAAAAAAAATTTCTGGCCTTCTGAAAGTATTTAATAGACAACAGTGCCCTCTAATGGTATAAAAATAAAATGACAAGATATATTTTTCTAAATCATTCAAAGAGGAAGAAACAACTTAATGACTTCATCTTTTCACTCAAGTTGATGAGAGTTAAATAAGTCTCACAGACAGCTCCTCTTTCTCCTAAAATCAATTTGCACACAGTATGCTCTCTCCTTATCTTTGTATCTGACTCATCACTCCAGAGTTTTGTTCTATCAAGCTTAGGTTGAGGCATGGAGTCTCTGTTAAAGATCTCAACCTGGACTCAGCCCTTTCCATCTGAGCAATTCTACATCATCGCCTCTTCTAGAGTCACATGCGTCTACATGATACCATTACATATTATGCATTGCCCTTGAGATTTGAATGATTTCATTAAAATGTCTGAGGCCTCCTTCCCTCTCCTTTCACTCAGAAGAGCATATGCACTCAAAAATATAGAGATGGGGTATTAAACTACCCTGAACACTGCTGGAAAATTTCTCAAAAAATTGTGAGAACAATCAGAATCACAGATAGGATGGACACTCGAAGACTCCAAGTGCTGAAATTTTAAACAGTGTGGGAGGCATGAACAGCTCTCAGTCCATAAGACACAGCCGATGTGTCCAGAGAATCCTTCTCAGATAGAGAATGCAAAACTGTAACTCACCTTGTATTGTATTGTGAATTCAAGAATACCAACAGAAACATAAGTGGGACACCAGAAGGAGAAGAAAGAGAAAGGCAGAGAAGTAGCTCTTAGAATAATGACTGAGCGTGTCCCAGAATTTATGACAGAACAGAAACCTGAATGTGGGAAGCTCACATTGAAACCGGAGGACTGTCTTCAGGCTACTGAAAACCCACAGATGATAGAAGAAATCTTGGAGAAAAATGCTTTAGGTATTTAGGAGCTATCATAGCAATTGCAGTGGACTTCTGGTCAGAAATCAGACAAAATCAAGACCAAAGAAACAAGGCAAAAGCAGTGAAAGAGTCAAAAGTGTGGAAAACAAACAGTATTGTAATATTAGAAGTGTGGCAGAAAGAACCTATGAAGATAAACTAAAATTGCTCATTATTCTTACTCCTCATTGGTCTACAATAATGTCTCCTTTAAGGTGCAGTCCCTCTGCAGGGACAGAGCATCCAGCTGAGGTGGCCCCCTTCCCTTCAGGGACACCCTTGTGGGTAGTTGGTCCTTGGCTGCATCATACAAAAGAATTTCAGAGTCAGAGTGAGGTTACCTCTATTTTCCCTTGTGGATTTTAACAGTCAATCCAGTTCTTTATTTATTGTCATTACACAGATTGGGGTTTCGTTGTTGTTGTTGTTAACTACAATGTAGAGATCTAACACAGTACTGCATACTAAGACACCTCACTGGTTGAGAGTGGACACCGCCCATGAAATGCTGACTTCCAGTCACTCAATATAATGGTTGCGTGAGATAATGCAGGTACACAATCTACATCCCCCTTCCTGCAACCAGGCTCTTGGGAACCAAAAATGCCTTTGAGACAGAAGATGCTCCCTTTGGCCATCTCTGCCCTCCTGTTGTCTAAAGAGACAAAATAGATGGGTTTGATTTTTCAGGGAAAATGTATTTCATTGTACCCAGCATGAAATTGCAAAGAAATACTGCCTACTTTTAATGACTACTTACGGATGAATCACAAAAGGGTTTTGAACATTTTCTGGGAAGTTGAAATCTACCCCATGCCTCGTCTTTATTGCTCAACCCTCCTGAAAGCAGCGATCACCACAGGCGTGTCTCTGCATGGGGACACTGCGGATGCCACCCCAGGTGTGCCTTCTCGCTGTTCCCCATCCTGGCAGAGCAGAATATTCCACGCTGGCTTTCTGGGTCAGCTCATCTGTGAAACTGTCCACACTGCCCAGCTCCCAGAGGGTGCAGGAGGCCATCTGTGGCGTGCTGGGTGCCTGTCAGGATCCCATCAGGTCACCAAAGGCAGTTATTATACAAAAGAGATTGAGTAAATCCATCATCCCACAGACTTCCACCTGCCCAAGCACGGGGTCCCTTCTGGCATCCTTGGTGCTGTGGTTTGAACGAATGCAAAATGTCTCCCATCAGGCTGTTTTAAATACTTAGTCTTCAGCTGGATGTGCTGTTTTGGAGGGTGCTGGAACATTTAGAACGCTGAGCCTGGCTGCTGAAAGTAGGTCCTTCTGGGCAGGCCTGGAGGTTTTGCATCCTGACCCCACTTTCTGTTCCCCCTTCAGACTTCCTCCTCCTAAGGCCATGCCTTCTCTGGTGTGAAGGTAACTGGAACTGTCAACTGGAATAAACCTGTGATGGTCAGGTGTCTGCAGAAACCATCCCTCCCTTTCCACCCCTCCCCCTGAGTGGGAGGTGTCTAGTTAGAGCTACAACCTAGGTGCTAAAACTGATTGGTCAGATATGAACCAATCAGCTGTCTCTCTGACTCACCTGGGGAGGACTTAAAACTAGCTTCCCTAGAGGAAGCAGGCCCTCTTCCCCCACATGGCAATGGAGTAGAAAGACTGCTGAATTTCCAGGCCTTACGAATATTAATAATCAGTAACCAGTATCAAACCCTTCCCCTTTAAATTGATTTCTCACATCTCCATAGCTATTTCTTCTACATTATAATTTAACTCAACAAGTGCAATGAGCACTGCGACTTACTATGGTCACCTTTGTGCTCCACCTTTGCTGGGCCACGGGTGCCCAAGCATGTCTTCAAACAGTGTTCTGGGTGTTTCTGTGAGGTTATTAATGCAGGAGAGTAATATATGAGTCAGGAGACTGAGTAAAGCAGACTTCCCATGGAAGTAAGTGGAAGGGCTGATTAGAAGAAGAAGGTCAAGGAAGGAAGAAGTCCTCACATCCTACAGCTTTCATGCTGGAACAGCCTTCAGGCTTGCAGTGAAATGGGGAATCTTCCTGACTCCTTCAACCACCAGATCGCTGTGCTCATAGCTGGTTGCCTGCCATTCTCGAAACAAGCCCCCTAGTCATATCCATAGGTTCTCTTTAATCAAGAACTCTGTCTACCTTATCGACTTCTTTCTCCATACCATCTGATTAATATTTCAATATTAACAGGATTTAATTTATTCTGTTTGAAGAAAATCAATGCAAAGGATCACAAGAAGAAAGGCAAAGCCCTTCGTGTAATATGGAAGGTGCTTGGGGCACATTCACACTACAGCACGTGTCCAGGACAATGAACTATGAATGCAGCCCAATGGTATAATGTTAGAAGGTTCCATACCTCCTGCCACCCTGCGAATTCTCATGCTTCATCTCCCCTTCGTGTCTTCCGTATTCTTCACTCTACTCCAGACACACTGTCTTTGTTTTTGCTTGGACATGCCAGACACTCCCACTTAGGGCCTTTGCACTTCAACTGCATACCCACAGAGAATCTGTCTCCCACAAAACCCCAGGGGATACTCCCTTCATTGTTTCTTCAGACTGTTACTCAAATGCCCCTCTTTTTAGTGAAATCCTGTGATGTGTTCCATTGATTATCACCTTGACAAGACCTAGAATTGCCTATGAGGAAGTATTTTGATTAGTGTAGTTAAGATGAGAAGATCCACCTTCACCGTGGGCAGCACCATTTGGTGGGCTGAGGACCTGGCTATAGAACCAGGAGTCAGCTGGATAAAAAGCAGCCTTCATCACTCTGCTTCCTCAGTGTGGCCTGAATGTGAGCAGCTCCTGCCACCACGCCTTCCCTGTGGTGATGGGCTGTCACCTGGGACTGTAAGCTGAAATAAGCTCTTCTTCTCTTACAATGATTTTTGTCAAGCGTTTTGTCCCAGTGATGAGAAGGCAAGTGACACAGGTCCTCACTCACTTCCTGTTCAATATTCCAGGGACTATGTGAGAGCCAGCTGTAATTGTACCCCCTCCACTTTCTATCAGTTTACCTACTGTTCCCCTTTAACAGTCAGCAGTAGCTGTAACACTGAGTCACCAGCATAAGTACGTGTGCGCATAGCTCATCTTCTCCACTCAACCCCAGGCCTAAGCGCTCTTTGCAGTGGCTCTGGGTTCTTCATTGCTGCATAGTAAGTGCCTAGAATGGTGTCTGGCACAAAGCAAGGTTCCCACAAATAATGACTGAGTCCCCCATGTAACACACATACAGAACGTACGGATGAGCCTTCTATGTAGTGGACACATAGAGAGTCTTCAGCAAATGGTGAATGGAGTTGTCCATGTGGCCGATAAGTGCTACAGAGAAGACTGTGGAAAGGAATGCACTCAACAAATTTCTGAGGTATCACTAATTTGGAGATTTAAAGAACAATAATAATGGCATTACTCTCCAAAGTGAATCAGCACAATCCAAGTGTCCACAGGACAAACAATGCCCCAAATGTATCTGTATTCAGGTCAGTACTTAGCACAATTCAACACCCAGTCATGACCAGAGGTCTCAGGACTGCCTCACCTTGGTAAAGAGCATCTTCAGAAAGAAGCCTGTAGCTGATAGTATGGTGATGAAGTCAAAGCAGGCCTCCCCTCATCTTCCCCGGGAGCAGCAAGAAAGACAAAGAATTCCCCCTCAGCTTGCCTTTTCTGTATTGCAAGGGAAGCCTTGGCACTTGTAAAACAGTAAAGGACCTTCCTTATGGGTGAAGCCTGCCACCGTGTGGCCATATTGAAAACTACTTTTAGACAAAGCAGGTGTTTAAATCTAGAGGTTTGAGGACACAATGTGAAGTTTCATCATTATTATCCACGGAAATTAATGTGAAGATGCTAAGTGAGGAGAGTATAACACTATGAAAAATGTCCCATCTGAATTGTTCATTTATTCCTAACGCCTAACACCTAGAGAAACAGGGGGTCTTCTTTGTGGATTGTGGGGTACCAGGATAAGAGCCCTAAGATTCCACAGGGGTCTCTATTTTCAGCCAGCGGGATCTTTTCTGTACAGCATAACATCACGTTATAGACTATGATTTTAAGATATTCACGCAGATGTTAAAAGTAGATCCATTAGAACCCAAACGCTTTCCACACATACCTTGATGTTTGTAGCCATTTTTCAAATCACTGAAATATATTGGTTTTACTTGGTACTAAGTGCTAATGAGCATCGGTGTCACATACTTTTAGCGGTTCAAGGAAAAATACCATCTTATTAAGAATTAGCACCTACTAATTGAGAAGAAGAAGAGATGTGAGGGAGGGGGAGGGAGAGGGAATCATAATGGCTTATGGTCCATAATTATAGAAGCTGTCAATAAAAAGTTAAAAAAAGAATTAGCACCAAAAGATTACATGCTGATTTTTTCTACATATGAAACAAAATAAAGATAACAGTGACTACAATATGATGTGAGTGTGTGCAGCATCCTTGACTCATAATTGTTCCTCTAAAATGAAGGACCGTTATCACTAGGTCAAGTGGTATCATTCCATTCATGTGAAATCCATCTGTGCAATCCATTCTACTGAAGGCTAATCATTAAGATCTATGGTTCTGGTTTCACCATGTATTATGAAGTCGCCACTTTATTATCTGCGCTGTGAATCCAAGAAGTTTCTCTCCTTCCAGGGATCCTATGATCACAGCTCTCAGACATATAATGATTAGTCTCACAGCAAACCACACCCCTGGTGATTGAATCACATGATCCAAAGAAGCTGTTTCCATGTGAACTGATTTTATTGACTTCACTTTCCATTATCAAGTCATTTCAATTGCCACATGATCAGGGGAAGTGATCAACCAGGTAAAAGATCCTTTTCATCCCAATTCACTCTTTCTTCTTCATAATGTGCATAAGGCAGAAGAGTGAGCAAACAATTTCACTCACTCCTAAAGCTTGCAGGTAAATTCGAACACACCTTAAATGAGAGTCTAGAAGTTTTTCATTAACTTCTCTTTCAGACACTTGACTAGCAAGAACCGTGCACTCTGTCTATGGAAAGAATCAGAAACATGTGAATACAGTTTTTATAAGTTTCAACAAAAAATAATAGATTGAATTTGAGCCTTACTGTTCCAATTTGATCTTTCTTTGATGTTTTAAAACCTAAGATTAAAATAAATTTTAATATATAATTCTGCATTGCTGTATTCAGGATTTAAGTTAGCTTGGTGCCTGAAAGATCTACCATCTTCAGCTGCCCTCACACCTTGCTTCTGGTCCAGACACACCACTGTCTTCTACAGGTGTTCTCAGGCTCCAAAGGACAGGGGTCTTCAGAGCTGCTTTCCCTGCAGTTGCGAGATATTTTGGTTAATCCCCTGCCTCAGGATTATTCACTCACTGTGCGTTTGCTCAGTAATGACTCTGCCGGGTTTTGTTCTAAGCACGAGAGAGAATGTTAGTGAAGCCTGGTGAGCTGGGGGTTAGAATTTAGACAAAGCCCAGCAAAAATTCCAATGCACCCCAAAATTTAAGGAGTACCCGAGTTCTTGTCTACAAAGTTAAAGAATTAAAATCATAGACAACAAGATAGAAAGGTATAGTGGGAGATTTTATTATTTAAGAGAACATGGGATATTACAGAGTTCTCCAGCCACAAGTGTGGGGAGAGCACGTGGAGAGTTTAACTGAACTTATGTTGTTTAGCTAAAGAAGCAGGAAGGGGAAAGATCATGAGAAGAAAAGATTCAGGTGGAAGAGAAATTGGGAGAATTTGCCAGTCTCTAGAGAGACAGAGGTCCTTCTTCTAGGCCATGTGGGCAAGGAAGAGAGGCCGGATTAATTCTTCAGTCAGTAATTCCTGCCCTAGGTGGGCAGGGAGACCATTGATTGGTTCATACCTGACCAATAAGTTTTAGTGCCTAGGTTTGGGCTCTGGCTAGAGACACCTCCCACTTAAAGGGCAGGTGTCTATGGTGTCTATGGAGCAGCCTGACCTCACATTAGTAAGTTCAGGTCCTTATTCACAAGAAGTGGACGTGGTGGAGCAGACAGGTTAACCAGAGAGCAAACACAGAGCAACATTGCAGAGTGAGAAATTCAGCATCTAAGAGTGAGTGGCCACAGGAAACCAACGTGGGATGGAGACGGGATGAGGGATGTCTGGGTGACTCCATGCAAAGGAAGCTTGAGATACTGGAGCTCTGAAGGAGAGCCCTGAGCCAGAAGGAAATAGAAAAAACAAAGATTGATGTGTGTGTGTGTGTGTGTGTGTGTGTGTGTGTGTGTGTGTGTGTGTGTGTGACCAATGTAGAAGAAATAAATAAAAATAATTAAAAGCAAGGTAAGTGGACCAAAGAGAAGATGTCGGTTTTCATGTTTTGTTTTGTTTTAAATCTAAAATATTTTTTGTTTTACTGGTCACTTGCTAAGTTATTTTAAGAATTTTGGTGGTATGGGTTGGATTGTCAGTTCTTGATACTGTGAATCAACATCCCATGTACTTTGCAAAGCATTTCTTGATTTTGGAAGTAATGGTTACATTGTAAAGATACAGATTTTGTTCATTAGTGTTGAACGCTTCTATGTGAAGCTGATAGTTTTGTTCTGGGAACCCTTTTGATGACACACAGACCTCAGACCTCAAGGGTGTTTGTCTTTCATACGCCTTGCAGGTGAGGGCTTGGCTTTCTACTATTGAGTTTCTCACTCTAGAAGGTGCAGGTATGTGTTTCACCTGGGAATGCGATTATTCTGCTGCACACAGGTCACGTGGAGCCCTGCACAGGGCACAGAAGGGCATAGCCAGTACTGTAATGCACCTGGTGTTCATTTTTCCAGAAACTGACAGCTGATCAGAAGAGCTGAGTCGCTGCAATGAATGTACAGTGACTTTTCTCCTTGCCGTGGTCACATTCCTCATAGGAAGCAGCTTAAGGAAGGGTTTGGGCTGGAGAGATGGTTCAGCAGTTAGGTGTCCATCCGTGCAGGCATGAGGGCCTGAGGCGCCCAGGACTGCCTGTGTGCAAGTCTCCAGATGGCATGTAAACAGCTGGGTGTGGCCACACGTGCCTGTTACTCTAGTCTCCCACAGGGGAGCAGAGACCCTGCAATCAGTGATGTCCCCAGTGAAATGAGACTCCTGCCCCAAAGCAAGACCAGGGGGAAGGTCCATCCATGGAGCAAGACACCTGAGTTCCACTCCTGCCACCTCTGGTGAGCACATGGGCCACCACAAGGACACACACATGTGCACACACACATACACATACACACATGTGCACACACATACACACACCACACACACACACACACACACACACAAGTAAAAATAAACAACCATACAAAAACCCAATGAACAAAGATGGAAGAGTTTCTTTTGACTCAGAGCTTAAGAAGAGATCCTGTCTATGATTCTAGGAAAGGCAGGATGAAGATGGTCATATTCCGTTCACAGTCAGGACCAGAGACAGGAATGCTGGTTCTCAGCGCTTTCTCCTTTTTATTGCCTGGGGTCCCCAGGGAATGCTGCTGTCCTCATTTAGAGAGAGCCTTCCTCTTCATTTAAACCTTTGTGGAAACCCCCTCATACACACCCTGAGGCGTTCCCAAGCTGATTCTAAATCTAATCAGTTTGTAAAAGGAGATTAACCATTGTTGGAATAGTCATCAAAGCAAAATTCATTGACTACCTTACTAATGAATACTGTGCTAGATGACCTCTGACCTCCAGAACTTACAGTCTGGAGACAAGTAGCCCAAGGGTAGAGGACAATCAATAGGGACACCTGCCACAGACCATGAACATAAGTGCTCAGGGCCCTTTGGTATTCACTCTGAGCCTTAGAGATCTGGTCAGTAAGGCGAGGAGAGCACATTTCCCAAGCTTCAAAGGATTTAATGAGGTGACTTCAGGAGACCCAGCAGCATGCCATCTACACAGAGTAATTACACAAGAGTATTACCAGTCGGTATTGGCTATCAAATGATAGGTTCCATCTTTTTCATTATGATAATAGCATAGGTTTCAGGAAAAGGAAAAGAGATAAACGTTGAATTCTTGTGAATGAAGAAACATGATGAGGAGGCTCATATCAGCCCTCCATGAGGGTAAAGGGAAGTAATGCAACCCAGCCCACTCTGACCAGTGTGTGGCTGAAATGTGTTCCCTCAAACTTCACGCTTCCAGGTGGGGTGGGGCACACTTGCAATCCCTGCA